>JAOSBK010032485.1:0-11193 GCA_027568895.1 Erythroxylum shatona | reverse complement strand
GGACCCCAAACTTTTCTTAGAAGATTAGAACTATTAAATGAGAAATTTTGGTGATTAGTCATGAGTAAAGAACAAATAATAAAAATTCTTGAACCAAGAAATGATAGACAAGAGTAAAGTAATGAATGAGAAATGTGGATAGATTAATGTTTTGCTTTGGTGTTTTTGGTGGATAAGAGATTTTGAAATAGGAAAAATTAACGTGAAAGTTAGAAGTAAAATGAAAACAAAAATGAAGTTGAATTTATATAGTAAGTTGATGAAGAATATGTATATATGTGTATGTTCTGTTATTGTTGTTCATGATTAATCGTGGACTATAATTTCTTTATGGATGATATTGATAAAGTTGAGAATGAGGAGTAAATGAAGTAGAAAAGGTGATCTTGCTATTAGTTGTGTTAAGGAAAGTTTTTGAAACAAAATGGGTAGTTAATCTGAAAAATGTTCACTGAGTATGCTTCAGTTTTTTAGCCACAACTTTTTTTCTAGTTATCTAAATGAGACGATTATTGATTTGAATTAAACCAGAGACATATAGCTGCATTTCTTATGAAGACATCAAATTTAAATTATATCTTTAAGAATCTCAAAATTTGTCATGAAGTTGAGAACTGGGTGCAATACATTGGTGGATGAATGTAAAAGTCGTGTTCTGAATTCGAGGGAAGTTTTGTATTGATCTAGGCTGATGTCTTCTAGAAAGTTGTAGGTCTTTCTTTCAACCTTCTAACGGTATATAGTATGGAAGTTTTGGACTTCTGGATTGAAAGTTATGGTTCTTATAAGAAGAGATGCTCAGGAGTATATGATGATGTCATATCATTTGTGATGACGTCATATAGTCTATGAAGAATTATCATCTATGATGATGTCATATCGTCTATGATGACATCATATCGTTTGTAAAGATGTATCGTCTGTGATGATGTCATATCGTCTGTGATGACGTCATATCATCTGTAAAGACGTATCTTCTGTGATGATGTCATATCGTTTGGGATGACATCATATCGTCTGTGAAGATGTATCATTTGTGATGACATCATATCATCTGGGATGACATCATATTGTCTGTGAAGACATATCATCTGTGATGACGTCATATCGTCTGTGATGACGTCATATCTTCTATAGTTGACTTTCTGCTTCTTCTGTTGTTGACCAAAACTTCTTTTTCTGTGTACCATTTGTCTGGTCCATTTTTGGCCCTTCAGACGATATAATTTGTCTTCAAGGTCTTCATGAAAGTTGTAGATCTTGAAGTCCTCTTTTAAACCATCCAACGAACACCTTAATACAATATCTGTAGGCAACGTTATGGAAATTTTCCAAATTCATTTGACTTTTCAATTTGATTGCTTTTTCGTTTGGTTTCATCTGACCCTATTGTCTGGTCCATTTTGGACCCTTTAGATGATAGAATTTGTCTTCAAGTCATGTAAGTTGTAGATCTTAAAGTCCTCTTTCAAACCATTCAAATAACACCTTAATCTAATATCTTTATGGAAAGTTATGACAAATTTTCCAAATTGTTTGACTTTTCAATTCGTCTACTTTTTCATTTGATTTCGTCTAATTCTATCGTCTAGTCCATTATTTATCCTTTAGATGATGGAATTTGTATTCAAGGTCTTCATGAAAGTTGTATATCTTGAAGTCTTCTTTCAAGCCATTCAAAGAACACCTTAATCTAATATCTTTAAGGAAAGTTATGGCAATTTCCCCAATTCATCTGACTTTTCAATTTGTCTGCCTTTTCGTTTGGTTTTGTCTGGTCCATTTTTGACCCTTCAAACGATAGAATTTGTCTTCAAGATCTTCATAAAAGTTGTAGATCTTGAAGTCATCTTTTAAACTATATAAAGAAAACCTTAATCTAATATCTTTAGGGAAAGTTATGGCAATTTTCCCAATTTGTCTGACTTTTCAATTCGTCTGCTTTTTTGTTTGATCTCATCTGACCCTATTGTCTGGTCCATTTTTGACCCTTCAAATGATATAATCTGTCCTCAAGGTCTTCTTGAAAGTTGTATATCTCAAAGTTATCTTTGAAACCGTCCTAATATGATCTTAATACTACTTTTGCAGAGAGAGTTATTTCATTTGTCCCGAGACAGGTTCAATATGATTGAGGGCAAAATCATATTTGATTCTTTCGACCAAAACTTTGTTATCCGACCTCTAAATGAAGTGATTCTTGAACCAATAGTTTCTTAATACATTTTCTGTCCCTCCATAGAATTTGATAGTATTTGGTGAGAATTCAAAAAAGATGGATTGAATCAAAATAAGGATATCGGTTGGAAGAGTATAAATGAGATGTTTTACTGAACATACTTAGGTATTTTGATGATGTCTTCATCAGTATATCTCTGAATAAGATGATTCTTATTTCAAGATAAACAAGAGACTTGTAGCTACAAATGATATGAAGAAATCTAAATCTAATTCAGTCTCTAAGACTTTCAATTTCTGGAAGGAATTTAAGTATAGTGTACTGTTTCAATATAAGAACAGTCTGAAAATGTTTGGGGCAATATTTTTAGAGTTCTGAACCAAATGGATTGATTTTGGTGTCATTAGAAACTTAATACAATGGGAACATTTTTCTAGAAGAAAGTGTTATGTCAAAATGTTCAAGGGTACTTTTGGCAAGACATTTAACCATAAAAGACATAAGGTATAAATGGAAGGGCAAATGGGACAATTCTTAATCATTAAGGGCATAATTGGAAGAAGAAGTGTTGTCTTACATTTTAAGAAGAGAGAAGAACGAAAATTGAAGAGACAAAAAGAGTTAATGCCATAAAGAAGAGAGAGAAATACAAAGAGAAGAAGAGAAAGAAGAGAGAACAAGCTAGGGTTTCAATTATGTTAGCCTTCAAGGGAGATTTTGAGGTTGCTCAAGAAGGGAAACAAGTAGAGGAAGAGAAGAGCTTCCCTTTGAGCTAAAGATCCCTTCATTTAGTAAAGAATGAAGGTGAGATGATTTTAAATATTTTAGATTTTTGGAAGGATTTTGGTTCATGGAGTTTAGAAAATGCTTGGGTTTAAGTATTCTAGAACCAACTTTAGTGTTTGTGCATGAGGGATTTTCAATTGAAAACCTTATTGAGTGGGATTTTGTTATTATATAAAGGGGTCAAGAGAGGCAAAAGGAAAAAGAGGAGAGGCATTTTTTAGCAAGGCTATAAGCAAGGAAATCAAGGTGGGTTACATGTTTATAATAGAGTAAGTAAGCCACTAAATGTTTTCTTTGAATCAAGAAAGCTAAACGATTTCACTTGCATCATAAGTGTTACATTTATTACTTCTTGAATGAATTATGAAATTGTTATATGTTTATTACATTAATTATGTTGATGATTGATGAAAAGACTCTGAAAAGGATTTCTCTTTGAAAAGATACGTGTTTATGAAATCATGTTTTCGAGAATGGTTTCCAAAATATATCAAGTATATGAAAAGCAAGTTTTCAAAAAAAATGTCATTTTGGGAAACAAGTTTACAAGTTAAGAAATATGTGTTATGTGGGTTTGTGATAGTCCCTCAAGAATGTCACGTACATGTTGACCAAGTTAAAGGCTTCTCCCACCTGTCCGCTAGTGGCACGGAGCTCCTTTATAGACTCCCTCAGGTTTACAACTACATAGGACCACTATGTGAAAATGTGTAGTGCGTCATATTTATAGATCTACCCAAACCATTTTGATGTGCTTATGTGCTTATGTAATGTTAACAAGTTTGATGCATTCATGTTTTGTAACTTGTGGACTTTGGTTGAAAGTTTAAGAAACATGTGTTTTATGAACTCAATGAAAATTTTCTATGACAAGTAAAATGGTTTCAAAGGTTTTTCTTATTTTTCCATTATAAATTGTTACCCATAAGTTGTCAAGCTCACCCCCTTTCTGTCCCATCTTCAGGTGATAGTTAAGAGATCAAATGATCCAGAGCCTAAAGTAACTTTCGCAAATTTGTTATTTTTATATTTTTGTAATAAGCCAATGATGTGGCTTTTGATATGTAAATAAAGATTTTCAAACTATGTTGCTTTAGAAATGAAATGATAGGTTGAAGTAGTTCATTTATGTATGTTCATATTGACTTCCTTGTAATATGGTTGAGTTGAAGTAATAAGTTTATTTGGATGTTTGATTTTCGTGGGCACACCACCCTTATGGGATGATGCCTAATAAAGGATCATAAAAATAACCCTATAGGAAAATTTTGCTCAGTATCATGATTCTCCAGGTTTGGGTTCCGCAACCGGGACCGCAATAATGTTGGTATCAGAATAAGAGTTGGGTTCTGAAAATAATGCCCAATAGTTGTGGTATCAAAGCAAAAACAGGAATCGATGATGGTTAAGGAGACTTCATCGGAATAAGTTTAGTGATTATGGTTCTGAATGTTAGGCCCCGAAATCACGTTCGGGGTCTAACATAACTAAAGTATTTTCCAACTTAACTACTCTTTCTTCCAAAACTTCCTTTTCATAAACCTTTTGCTTGAAATAAACCTCAAGAGACATATTCTTAGTCACCAAATTCTCATTCATAAATTCCAATGATTTAATCTTACTCTAAAGAGATGCATCATTGTTCTTGAACTTCTCAACTTCTTCGAAATACTTCACTATCAACTTTTTGTACTAATCATATAATTCATGATATGTATTTTTCAATTCATCAACTCCAATATCAAAGTCTAAATAATATACCTCATCATCTTCTAATTTAGACGTAATGCAAACATTGCTGACTTCTTTTGGCTTTTCTTTTTCAAAGTTTTTAGAATCCTCGTCTAACCAGGCTGTAGTCATCGTTGGCTTTCTAGATTTTCTATTCTTTGACTTGTCCTTTTAAAGAAGAGGACATTCTAGTCTCTTATTTCTAGGCTTCTTACAGTGATAGCATATGATTTGATTGTTTTGTGTATTGTTATTGTTGCAGCAGCCTTTGATAGGAACCTATTGTTTCCAACTTTCTTGTTTCCTTCTATTTTCTTCATTAGCTTCTTTTTATAGAAGCGGGCATAATTTTTTATCATGAAATTGAACTCGTCATCTCCATCTATTTGGAACTTAGTGTCACTTTCATCACCATTTGATTCATCAATTGCTTTTAGTGTCATTCCTTTTCTGTAGGAGGATCATTCATCTCACTTAAGCTCGATTTCATGAATCATCAAATTTTCTTGTAGCTAGTCAAGTGAACTAGTGTTTAGATCCTTTGTAGTTTCTAGAGTTGTCACCTTATGTCTCCATTCTTTTGTGTTGTTAAACCATTTGAAGAATTCATCTATGATTTTTCCCTATTTCATGTCAATAGTTTCATATTGATGTACTAAAAGACTTATTCTACGTTTCTTTATCTTGTTCGTTCCTTCAAATATAATTTGTAATTTATCCCACATTTCTTTTGTTGTGAAGCAGTAGGATATCTTCTCATATTCTTCTGGAGATAGTGCGCAATTCAAATGATGTTTTGTTTTAACGTTTAGCTGTGCATTTCTTCGCCATCATCAAACAACACTTCTATGTTATCTTTAGCAAGAAATGTAGCTCTAACTTTAATGGCTTTCTAGACACCAATATCTACAGATTAGAGAAAGATTGTCACTCTCTGTTTCTAGTATGAGTAGTTGTTTCTATTAAAATAAGGAGGCTTTGAGACAGATTGTCCTTTAAGGCTTCTCAAATTGTTTGCCATGATCTATCACGTGCTGTAAAACACAAAAAAATGTGAAACCTCGATCTAATACCAAACGATAAAGCAAATATGCGCAAGAGGGGGGTTAATTGTGTGTTACTTTAAAAAATTTTGCAAGTTACTTTCAATTCATATAACAGACAGAGCCTAATTAAAGATTAAAAGAAGGGTCTTGTCAGACGATAAGAGTTTGTTAAGTGATAGGAGCCTGTTAGAGGATAAATTTTATTAAAACAGAAGGAGCGTGTTAAACTGAAAGGAACCTCTTCTGAAGTTAAAAACAGAAGGCGCCTATTTTAAAAATGAAAGAGACTCTTGCAAAATGAAAAGGCAAACAATATAATGTAGAAATTTAAAAGTTAAGATGAGAGAAAGAATGACACAATCAATTTATACTGGCTCATCTTATAACCTAAGCCTACATCCAGTCCCCAAGTATCCAACTTGAGTATTATACTATGAAAAACTAAGTAGTATATTTAATGAGTATTTCCAAGCTCACAAGTGAATATTTTTCAAGGTTTTCAACCTTCCACACTAGTAGTATTTAGCTACCCTATAAAAGCTCTCGATGAATGACAAAGTAATTTGCTCGATATGAGCTTTAATGATCTCTCTCTCAAAAAAATTTCACTTTCTAAAGCACAAGAGATTTGATAAAGGTATGACTTGATTTGCTCGATATGAGCTTTAAGGATTCCTATCAAGAAGAATTTTCACCTTCCAAGGCACAAGAAATCTTATAAAGGTATGAACTTTAAGAGTATTATTGTCATTGATGTATTTCAAAATTCTAGCTTCCTTCACTTCTCTTTCACAACTATAGTGACTCTTCCTTAAATAGATATTCTCTTCAACTACTTGTTGCTTCAATTTTGTTCTGAGTTGACTTTGTATCTAACAAATTTTTGATATCATCTCTGCTGGAATCTACCAATCTTTAGACGTTAGGAATATATCACGGAGCTGATTGTTGAATTATTTGATTAGCAAGATCCTATACAAGTAAATAAATCTAATGAGATTAACAAGATCCTTCCGAATATTTTAAAATAAATAAGGTAAGTTCATTAGGAAGGTTCCTGCAAGAAAGGAAGCATTTATCATATGATTTTATTTCCATTTAAGAATTATATCGTTATTTATACAAGGAAATAAATTCAATTTGAATTTTTAAATATTATAATCATTAAAAATATTAATAATAAACCTTGAGTTAATAATTTTTACTTAAAAAATATAGAGATCTAGGTAGCAACACCGTCATGTGCTACTTATTAATTATTCCAAGTCAGTTGTTATTACAATGACATCTATTATGCCATCCCCCATGTTAGCACCCTACATCATCACAGGTTTAGTTTGTTTGTTTTAGAATTATTAACCAGCCTTTGACTAATCAGTTCAACTATTTCCTTTTTTTTTCAATTCAAACCAGTTCTTAAGGTTTTTGGATGTTTTCAACTCATTTTTAAAGAAGTAGCCAAATTACAACTCCATAAATAGGTTTGTTCATTTTTTGTTTTTTTTTTCAAGCCTTATTGTTAAGAATATTCCTCTTTTATGCACCATGTATACTTTTAAACTTCATCAAACATTCCTTAACTAATAAATATCATCTTTGATAGATTTGATTATAATTTATATATGAAGAAAAGGTGCAACATTATCATGATTGACTCTTTCCATATTGTTAACGGAGAAATATCCAATCCTACTTAAAGACTAGATAAAGCAGAAGATATATTTATTGAACGTCTAGTATCTAGGAATGGTTTGAATCATCACATTCTAGTATGGTTTCATAATACTTGAGACAAAATATTCAAACATGATTTGATAGTTTAATACTACTAAAAAGGTATTGCATTTATTTGGAAGGCTCTTATTTTATAGCTGATGATATCAAACAATTTCAACTTTATAAGCAACTTCATCATATACAACAACAACTTAACCAAACTATTCATACTTATATACTTGAAGTATAAGAACTTTGGGATCAATTGATACTTTAAGACCCTATATAGGCTAATGCTTAGGTTCCTATTATATATGATAGTCTTCACAAAGCATATTTAGCATCTATTGGTGACTATTTAAGATGATTTGATTCTATATATAGCTCTCTTCTTAGATGATATCTATCAAGCTTTGATACTATAATCAAAGAACTAATTATGTAAAAAACCTAACTTAACACCATTTGATTAGAGAAATCTATTCCATCTACCAATGTTGTTCTTATCACTTAGAACTCCCCTTATCATACTTCTACAACTCAAAACTCAGTTTAGAAAAAAAGGCATTTTATAACTACTATAAAAATAGTAGTCATCATATCTTTGAATGCAGGAAACAACCCAAACAAGGTTGCTCTTCGCATCCCTCTGAATCTACTATTGATTTTGTTGCCACAAAGGGTGAAATGGAGAATACATTCATATCTCCTACATTTCATTTAAAAGATATTCAGACCTATCTACACTAATTGCAATCAAATTCTAATAATATTCGCTCTCTAACTTTATTTGTCTTATCATACACTTCCTCTTGATGGTACCTTGATTTGCTTGTTATAACCACATAACCTCTAACTTTTCAAATTTTGATACTTTAAAGAATCCCTCTATTCTACTTATTGTCCATTTTACTGAAAACTATATTATTCATATTCAAAATGTAAATATCGTTATAACACTTAAGCTATCTTTGCGTTATACTTTTTTTTTCTTAAATTCTCCTTAAATCTTATCTCTATTAGTAAATTATATGAACTTAGTACTAACTTACTTCTCTTAAGTTATGGTTGTACTAGACAGGATCTACAGACAAGTGACATTTTTGGGACTGACAAAAGATTGGATAGTTGTTTGAACTTACCTCTCTCTTCTTTTCATATAAACTTATTAATAGTGCTACTACATCTCATATATGGCACTCTCATATTATTCATCCTTCTAATCTTAAATTTAGATCTTTAATTTCTAGTAGTTATTTTGGTCATGTTAAGTCTAAAAATTTTGATTGTATTTTTTTGTCAACTTTTTAAAAGTCATAATTCACCTTTTCATTAGTAGTTATTTTATCTCTTTATCTGCTTTTATTTTAATTCATTCTAATATTTGGAGACCCCTCCTCATACTACCATGGATGGTTTGTAATATTATATGATCTTTATTTATGATTTTTTTAGATATATATGAATTTATCTCTTGTCTTATATGTGTGAATTATTTTTATTTATTCTCACTTTGCAACTATGATTCAAGCTTAATTTTTTAATAAAATTAAAATCTTATGTACTGATAATGCTATGAAATATGAAGATAAGTCTTTTACCCATTTTCTTGATCAACAAGCAGTTACAATTTAAAGATTATTTTCTATGTACCTTTTAATGGAATAGAAGCTGAATGGAAATATAGATACATTCTCAATACTATTCCAACTCTTCTCTTACCTTCCTCTTTCCTATAAGCCCTTTTTATAAAATATACTTTTACTTTTCTCTATAATATATATCAGTCGTATTCTTACTCTAGCCATACATAACATCTTTCTTAATGAACATTTACATAATTATGCGCTTAACTACTGAACTCTCAATTATTTTATCTATCTCTGATTTTTTTATCAACAATATCAATACACCAAAGTAGAACCACATGCACGATTATATTTCTTCTTAGGTTACAAGATAGAGCATAAAGACTATAAGTGTTGGATCCTTTATCCTAAAATTTATATCTCATAATATGTGACCTTCAAGAATATGAGATGATTTCAACTATTTCAAAATTTTGAGATAATGAATCTTCTCAACAATTCTTACCTCACCTCACCATTTTTATGTTTCTTCTGTAGAATTACTTTCTACCAATTCTAGTAGCTAAATGTAATATGTGCATCTTTATTATTTGTGGATCCAATACTGTTGGACACCCCGCCCTTGAGAGTCACGAGCCCGACGTCCTAAGTGACGTCTGGACATGTGTCCCACAAGGGTGACGTGCCCCCACCAGGAAGACTTACTTTTACTATTTTTGAACAAAAAGATGACCTAAATTATTTTGCACCAACCTTGGGACAGTTAGCATAATTGACAATAGGGATATCGGGTTAAGATCCTCTTAAGAGGATTTCAAGGGAGGTTTGGAGATCTACAACGTGGAGGAAGACCTTGAGGTTAGATTCTATCTTCTGAAGGGGGGGTCGGAAATAGAACAGAAGATAGGGGAAGGCGAAAGCCAGAGGAAACAAAAGATAGAAGATAGCCAAATACAGAAGAAACAAAAGGTAGAAGATAGCAAAACACAGAAGAAACGGAAGACAGAAGAAGCAAAAGGCAGAAGATAGCGACACACAGAAGAAACGGAAGACAGAAGAAGCAAAAGGCAGAAGATAGCGACACACAGAAGAAACAGAAGACAGAAGAAGCAAAAGGCAAAAGATAGCGAATCATAGAAGAAACAGAAGACAGAAGAAGCAAAAGGCAGAAGATAGCGAAACACAAAAGAAACGGAAGATAGAAGAAACAAAAGGCAGAAGATAGCGAGACACAGAAGAAACGAAAGACAGAAGAAGCAAAAGGCAGAAGATAGCGAAACACAGAAGAAACGGAAGATAGAAGAAACAAAAGGCAGAAGATAGAAAACACAGAACGAGACACGACAACAAAACACAGAAGATGACGCGTCAGCAAAACACAGAAGAAGATGCATCAGCAAAACATAGAAGAAGTGAAACCCAGAAGGAACAAAACCCAGAAGAAGACACGTCAGCAAAACACAAAAGAAGTGAAACTTAGAAGGAACAAAACCCAGAAGAAGATACGTCAGCAAAACACAAAAGAAACAAAACACAGAAGGAGTTCATGAACGGTAACACAGAAGAAGCAAAAAACAGACGATATAAAATACAGAAGAAGATGACGTCATCACAAAGAAAACACAGAAGGAAATGACGTCATCACAAAAGAAGCAAAAAGGCAAAGGAAGGAAAACACAGATGATACAAAACATAGAAGAAGATGATGTCATCACAAAGAAAACACAGAAGGAGACGACATCATCACAGAAGAAGCAAAAACACAGAGGAATGAAAAACACAGACGATACAAAACACAGAAGGAGATAATGTCATCACAAAAAAAAAACACAGAAGGAGATGACGTCATCACAGAAGAAACAAGAAGGCAGAAGATACAACTCCATTCTTGCACATCTTCCCTTCTAAGGACCCAGACTTACTACTTGTTAGGAGACACATTTTTCTAAGTCAAATTAGATTAACTCAGATTTTTCCCTAAAGTAAGAAGGTGAAGTTTCCTTTATTAAACTTGAAAATTTTCATCATATAAACTCAAGAGAGTCATGAGTGAATAAGCAAACATATATCATTTGCATCAAAAGATGAAAGTTTTACAAAGCTTTAGTGGGCATTTCAAGCCACAATTACATTAATACATTGAAAT
>JAOSBK010032484.1:0-11196 GCA_027568895.1 Erythroxylum shatona | reverse complement strand
TATGTATGCATAAGCGAGATACTATGGAAAGGAAGATAGGAATTATAACTGATCAGATGTAGTTGAAGGTGATGAGATAAATGAGTTGAGATTTGAGAGTTTAATAAAATCATTTTGGTATCTGAATGGTTATGCTAAGAACATTCCAAGTTTGCATAGTACAAAATTTCAAGTCTTCCATAAGGAAAAAAATTTGTGTTTTGATTTTAGGGCAAAATCTAGATTGATCTAGGATGAATTTGACAAGTTTCCTTCATAGAAGTTGTAGCTTGTCTTTCTAGCTTTCCAACGCTATAAAGTATGAAATTTTTTGATATCGTAGTCAAAGTTATGGTCCTTATAAGTGGAGATGCTCAGGAGTATAGGGCGTATCATTTAGTGATGACATGTCATCTGGTGAGGACGTATCATCTAGTGAGAATGTATTGCCTGGTGAAGACATATCGTCTGGTGAAGACATATCGTCTAGTGATGACATGTCGTCTGGAAAGGACGCTTCATCTGATGAGGATGTATCATCTAGTGAGAAAGCTTTGTCTGGTGAGGACTTACCGTCTGGTGATGACGTATTGTCTGGTAACGTCATATCGTTTGGTGATGATGTCATATCATCTAGTGCACTGTTTATCTAATCCTATCATCTGGTCACACTTTTGAACCTATAGATGATGTAATTTCTCTTCAAGGTCGCTATAAAGGTTGTAGATCTTGAAGTCCTCTTTCAAATCATCTAAAGAACACCTTAATCTGATGTCTCTAGAGAAAGCTATGCCAATTGTAAGATATCTTCTGTGTATTATTCATAACCTTCTTCTGATCACTGTTCATCTTATATAGTCTGGTCCAATTCTGATCCTTTAGATAACAAAACCTCACTTCAACGTCTTCATGAAAGTTGTAGATATTAAAGTTGTCTTTTAAATCCTCTAAAAATGACCTTGATCTAATATCCCTAGTGCAAGATATGCCATTGTCCTAAACCTGGTTCATTATGATTGAGGACGGAACCTTGTTTGATTTCTTCAGCCCAATATTTGCTACCTGACCTCTAAACGAAGCGATCCTTAAGGTAATAGATTCCTCACACATTGTGCTATCTCTCCACAAAAATTGGCAGCATTCTGAATTAAAGGGAAAAAGGTTTAAATTAAAGGAATGGAAAGGAATCTGTTGGAATAGTATGAACTGGTGTTATTTCGCTAGACATGCTTCGACATTGTGAATATATCTGGATGGAAGTTGAGTATAGAATATTTACTTCAATATAAGAATGATTTGGAAAATAGGGCCCGATACTTACGGCATCAGAGAATGAAGATGAACTGAGGA
This sequence comes from Erythroxylum shatona, assembly GCA_027568895.1. Lineage (NCBI taxonomy): Eukaryota > Viridiplantae > Streptophyta > Magnoliopsida > Malpighiales > Erythroxylaceae > Erythroxylum > Erythroxylum shatona. The sequence continues at coordinate 9,867 of JAOSBK010032484.1, read as the reverse complement.
TGACTAATGAGGTCTAATTGGAATAACCATATATGGTAACAAGCACGAGCACTTGTTTTAGGACATCCCAGTTGGGCTCCGGAATCGTGGTCCAACAAAAACGCTGCAAAGTTGAAGACGTATATGAAAAACTTTTCTTTTATGGGAATTACAGACTTCTAGAGTTCTTAATGCATAGTGGAGTGGTGTGATCGATCACTCCTATATGGATTGATTTTGCTAGTTGTGTTTCTATAAAATCATGATTTTTGTTATGTCTGGAGAAATGTGAACTAGCAGCCCAAAATCTGGAAATAAGATGGGTATTAGTTTTATGTTCTTTTTGGATTGTATGTTAATTGGAAGTTTGGTTTGTGATGACGTCTTGTGGATGTTATGGTGTTGCTTGAAACTTTCTAGCAATATTTTTCTATTATGGTGTATGTATTTGCCCCTTTCTGCCTATGTTTGAAAATCACCAGCTGTTTGTACTGCCACTTTTGAAATATTAATTGCTGAAGCTTGGAGAGGGTTTATGAAACCCATGTGTGGAAGTAGACGGTAAGAGGAGGTGGCGATACACATCGATGGCGACATGAGGCGTCACTGATCTTGACGACACCAAGGAGGCGTTGGTGGTGCAGTAGAAACAAAAACAAGAGAATACCATGTGATTTAAGGAATTATGAAAAAAAAACAAGGAATGAAGCAATAGCATTAGACCATACCCAGGTAGGTTTACCGGAAAAGATTCATCTTAATTGCCTCCATTGTTAACCTTTTCTCAAAGATGAAGGAGCAAGCACAGAGTGGTGAAGGCAAAGCAAGGCTGAAAAAAAACACAAAAGGAAGTAAAATCAGGACGTGTGATTTTTACAAGAAAAATCTTGTTTTAAAATCTTACAAAATGTTATTTTTATGTTTCTATAAACCTATTACAGTTTTTTTTTAATTTTTAGAAACAAGAAACGGCAATAATACTCATCCAAATGTATTTTAATGAATTGCTTTTTTTTCTTCTGAAAACGACGACAAAAAAAGTTTTTTGCTACGGGAACACATGTAGGATGTAGCCCATTTTAGATTTTACGTTTTACCTTTGCACTTTAGCTTGTTTTGAGCATTTCCTTCCCGCCTTAGTCGACGGTGGGTTTATACAGCTGACGATTCTTCCTCTATAGAGGGCCTATCAAAGGCCAATACTTCCCCCTCTAGGGATGGTGACCCTTCTCACTATCCCCAGATGATTTTCCTGTCTTAACCCGAGAGTTAGATCCACCTGAAAAGGTTGGCTAAAGATGTCAGTCATGAAGGGGCTTCCACTTTCCACAACTAGTCCACGTCTCCTCCTGTTGTTGGAGCTTGGCAGAATGTTGAAATATGAAAATTTTCAAACCAGTGGTTTTCATTCTTATTTTTCGCATGGATGTTAAGTTGGTTATGCTCTGTTTTGATGTACAGATTCTAGAACTTTCTGTAGTGAGGTGTAAATATTGAGCTGTAAATATCTTCCTTTTTTATTTTTCTTCTTGTACATATATACAAAGAATCATTTTACACGTGAATGACATGAAAATAAAATTCTTTCAGCTATTGCGTTTCCTCTTTTTCCTTACAGTACCAATGGCAGAATATTAAATCTTTCATTCTTGCTCATATTTTGTTCATGGTATCAGAGCCAACCTCTTGAATTTGTGAACCTTACTATTTTTAAACTCAAAACTTACCATACTCTACATCATAGCTAACATCGATTAAGTTGTTGATCCCACAAATAGAACTACAAATATTATTCAAAACTTCGAGGATCCTTTATTTTTGCAAGGATCAAATAACCCTAGAATGGCTCTCGTAACTATCGTACTCAATGATAGCAACTTTCTGACATGGAACAGATCCATGAAAAGAGCTCTAGCAACTAAGAAAAAACTGGGATTTATTAATGGAAGCTTAGTGGAACCAACAAATGATCCACTCACTCGAAATGGAGAAGGGTAGATGAAATGGTCATCTCTTGGATAATTAGTTCAATGCAGAAGGACATAGTCGAAACTTTTATCTACTCTACCTCAACTAGAAAACTTTGGCAAGAACTAGAAGAGTAGTTTGGTGAAAGTAATGGCCCTCAAATCTACCAAATCAAAGACAGATCTCTTTTATAGAGCAAGGTAATTCCTCTGTTGTCATGTATTACAGTAAGATGAAAAAATTGTGGGAAGAGCTGAATGTCCTTTGACCCATTCCTCAATGTTTGTGTGTTGTGATGAGATATTGTACTTGTAATGCTACTAGAAACTTTCTGGATATTATATCCTAGACCAAACTTATTCAATTTCTTATGTCAAATGAAAGTTATGACAATGTTAGGAACCAAATCTTGGTTTTAGAACCTATGCCTTCGGTCAACAAAGCTTATTCAATGATACTAAGAGTAGAGAAGTAGAAGACTTTGCAGAAAATACTAAAACAAGTGCCATGATGATTAAAGGAACATGTTCTAAAGCTGACACAAATAAAATTACTTCTTACAAGAAAAGGGAAATGCAAAATAAGGATGATATTAGAAACTGTGAATATTGTAAAGGTGGAGGACACACCAAGGATACATGCTTCAAGCTCAATGGATATCTAGATTGATATAAACAATTAAGGAAGGATAGACCAATAGCTACAAAGGGACAAGTTAATATGGTCAACACCCATTTTGAGGATAACTCCAGTGATAATATGAAGGCTTCAGCTATGCAGTGCCCACCAACAATCATAGAAATGCTTCAACTAGAAATCACCAGAATTCTAAAGGGGAAGCAAATGGCACCAGTAGAATAAGTCAATTTTTCACAGATTGAAGATTTTGCAGGTAATTCTATTTTGACACCTACACTTGGTAAATTTAAAGATGAATGGATTGTGGACACTAGTGCAACTAACCATATATGTGCATTTAAACATTCCTTTACTTCACAGAAAACCTTGACTAGAAAAATGCTTTTCCATTTACCTGAAGGAACTGTCAAACAAGTTAGCTCTTACGGTGATGTGATTATTCATAACAACATCAAACTAGCAAATGTTTTATATATCCCTGATTTCAAACACAACCTACTATCAGTTAGGAAACTAGCAGAGAGGAAGTTCTTGTGTTGTAGTTTTTATCCGAAGTTTTGCATTTTTCAGGACCTAAAGACTAATAAAGTCCTTGGAGTGGGCAAGGTGAAGGGAAACCTATATATTCTTGATTCCAATTTATGCACTCCCGAAGTTATCCATAGATATTGCAATTTTCTTAATTTAGTACCTAGTAGAGCAAATGTTTTCTATATAAATAACGTAGTTAATGTCAGTATTCCTACTTGGCATCAAAGGTTAGGGCATCCTTCAAACGTTGTACTCAAACATCTACCTTTTATGAATGAGATTGAAACTTCTGTTGAATGCAGTATTTGTCCTCTTGCAAAACAAACTAGACTCTTTTACACAGAGCAGTAGCATTGCAGATGATATTCTTAAGTTGATTCACGTTGACACAGGAGCACATTATTTCCTTACTATGGTAGATGATTTAAGTAGGTGTACGTGGACCTTTTTGATGAAACATAAGAGTCAAACTGCATCTATTTTGAAGAATTTTATTGTCATGGCTAAGAATCAATCAAGAGAATTAGAAATGATAATGGCTTAGAATTTATGGGAGAGAAGTGTCAACATATTCTTAAAAACTTTGGAGTAATACACAAAAAATATGTGTATACACAACTCAGCAAAATGGGATAGTAGAAAGAAGACATAGATCCATACTTCAACTAGCAAGAACATTGATGTTTTAATCTAAAATTCCAGTAACATTCTAGGGGGAAGCCATTTTACATGCCAATTTTCTTTTAAACTGATTACCTACAACTGTCCTACATTGGAAAACACCCTATGAAATTTTGTATAAAAGGGAACCCTCCTATGACAACCTCAAATGCTTCAGATGTCTGTACTTTACAACAAACACTTTACCTTACAAAGACAAGTTTTCACCAACAGCTTTTAGGGGTTTTTTTTGGGGCATTCACCAGGGCAAAAGGGTTTTAAACTTTATGATCTAGACAATAAAAAATTGGTTGTTTCTAGGGATCTCATTTTTCATAAACATATTTATCCCTTTGTAACAAAGAAGGACCATATCATTACAACCCTAAACACTCAAATTCTATTACCAATTATACCTGATAGCACAATTGAATTCATAGAGGAGGATGCTATATGTGATAATCCTATTAAACATACACAAACAGAAATTGAGAATAATGAGGATCAGCTACAAACTAGCAATTCATCCTCACCTACATCCATACCCAAAATAACTCCCATTAGACAGTACAAGAATTAAAAAGGCTGAATTTTGGATGAATGACTATGTATCAAGTGTTAAGCATGTTATATCAAACCACCAAAGACCCCCACATATCAGTAAACCCAACAAATACACTCCTCTTACCTATCCATACACTATATTGAAACACATATCAGATGCACATATATGTTTTGTTACAAATTTGTCTGAAGTGTAGGAGCCAAATTCATACCAAGAAGTAAAAAACAATCTAAGATGGGTGAAGGTTATGAATGAAGAAATTGAGGTTTTATAAAAGAACAGAACGTGGGACATCACCGATTTACCTTGAGGAAAGAGGCCTATAAGATGCAAGTGGATCTTCAAAGTGAAACTAAACAAAAATGGAAAAGTTGATAGATTCAAGGCAAGATTGGTAGCAAAGGAGTGTAATCAAATTGAAGGAGTAGATTTCCATGAGAGTTTTTCACCTCTGGCTAAGGTAGTAACTATCATTTATTTTTTGCCATTGCTGCATCAAAGTCATGGAGCCTTCACTAAATTGATATTAACAATGCATTCTTACATGGTTATTTGGATGAAGTGGTGTTTATGGTGTTACCGAAAGGATACAATAAAGCTAAACCAACTCAAGTTTGTAAACTAAGGAAATCATTGTATGGCCTTAAACAAGCATCTAGATAATGAAACATAGAAATGATGATGAAACTACAGGAGTATGGTTTTAAACAATCATGTCATGTTAATTGCCTTTTTATCCTTTCTAAATCTAGTATATTTCTAGTATTGCTGGTGTATGTGGATGATGTTTTGATTACAAGAAATTCTGAAGGAGAGATTGTAGCAATAAAATCAATTCTGCATGATAAGTTTACCATCAAAGATCTTCAACATGCAAGATACTTCCTTGGTTTAGAGATCACAAGATTTGAAAATGTTATTTACATTAACCAGAGAAAATATGCTCTAGACTTAATCTAAGATGTAGGGTTGATGGGAAGTAAATCTACTGCTACGCGATTGATGAAGGGGTATAAGATGAGTATTGATGATGGTCCGAAGATAGAAGATCCGTATTCATACCAAAAGTTGGTGGGAAGATTACTTTACTTGGGATATACAAGATCCGATTTGGCTCATGCTACACAACAACTTAGTTAGTATGTATATGATCCCAGACAGCTAGATTTAAAATCACTTTGCATGTTTTGAGATACATCAAGAACAGACCCTTCTTAGGGCTGTATTTTCCAGCAAACAACTCTCTAAGACTAGAAGCCTATTGTGATGTAGATTCGGGATCTTGTGTAGACAATAGAAAATCACTAACAGGGTACTGCATATTTCTGGGAAGTTCTCTTATTAGCTGGAAAAAAAAGAAGCAAACTATAGTATCGAAATCCTCAGTTGAAACAGAATATAGATCCATGGCGTCAATAGTGAGTGAGCTGCAGTGGATATCTTACATTCTAAGAGATTTTCAAATTTCAGAATCACTTCTTATAGCTCCTCACTGTGACAATCAGGTTGTATTACATATAACAACCAATTTAGTTTTTCACGAAAGAACTAAACAATTGGACATTGACTGTCACATTGTAAAGGAAAAATTCAAGGTGGGTTTCATTTCACTGAGAAAATTTTCTTCATCTCAACAATTAGCAAATTCTTTCACAAAGGTTCTCAGTGCTCCATTGTTTATTAGATTGGTATCCAAGTTAGGCCTTTGCGATTGCTATTAGGCCTTAACTTGAGGAGGGGATGTTGAAATATGAAAGTTTTCAGACCAGCATTTTTCATTCTTATTTTTTTATATGGATGTTAAGTTAGTTATGCTCTATTTTGATGTATAGATTCTAGAACTTTCTTTGGTGAGGTGCAAATATTGAGATCTAAATATCTTAACTTTTTATTTTTCTTTTTGTACATATATACAAAGAATCTGTACACGTGGATGACATGTAGAGAAAATTCTTTCAGCCATTGTGTTTCCTCTTCTTCCTTATTGTATCAATGGTAGAATACTAAATCTATCATTGTTCATATTTTGTTCACAGAAGAAGATTGTTATTAACTAGCCACTGATTCAGTTGAAACACTTCTAGGATGTAATGAAAGATGGATTCGTTTGTCCATTCATTGAGTTATTGAAGGCAGGCGCGCGGGCATGGTCGACAACCTTGTTCGGTTCCTTCTGGAGCAAATGCCAGCGTTTCCTCTAATTCATGCATGGGCTAATGCCAGGTGGGGTAAGACGAGATTAGAAAAAAACATTACTCATGGATAATGGCACGATTGTGATTAAATTTGTTGTTCTTAGTAGTTTAGAAGAAATTACGGAAATGGGGTTACGGTATATTGGTGCCCAGCCAATGTTTGTTCAGAAGTGGCAACTTGGAGTTGAATTTAAGTGAGAATGTGTGGAGGTTTTTCCCATCTAGATTAATTTTCATAATTTTCCTTTGGAGTTTTGGACATTTGATACGTTAAGGTAAGTAGCCAGCTCTTTTAGAAAGCCTTTAGGCTTGGACGCTCAAACCTCTAGTATGGCAAGACTTGGATATGCTAAGGTTTGTGTTGACGTCAGTAGAAATGCAATTTCTCCAGAGACTTTGTCTCTTCAATGACTTGGTGAGATGAGGAATTGACTTCAAATGAGATTAAACTTTCTTATCCATGAAAACCGCAACATACTATGAAGAAGTGGCTCCCTTCGACGAACTTATAAAATAGGAGGACAGGAGGAGTTAAATGGGATTGCAGCTCATTCAAGGGAGAGTGATAGTCAAAATGTTGATCCGCAAGTTTCTTCAAGGGTAATGATTGATCAACTGAACCCACCGTCACTAAGTATTGAAATAGGTGATACAGGGAGACACAACTATGTAGAAACTAATACGCATCAGCATTTGTACAATGGTTCCAAGGAACAAGAGGCACAAGGGTCGCAATCTCAGATTGTAGATGAGGGAGAAGATGATCACAGTGGCAAGAGATTACTTGTACTTTGACAGATACTCTAGAGGAGTCGAATTCTATACATGCAGATGTTAGGGAGGACACTACTAAGGTGTCCGATAATTTTATTACCATGGATGATACTCTAGAGGGTTTGCCTATCAAAGACCCTAGGTTGGTTGTTGGTAAGCAGGATCTGGTGGTTGAGGTTCTGTCTGCAGAGGCTAGAGATGATCAATCCAATATACCAGAGGGAATGACAACCCGAATGTGTAACAACCTAACAATCCAAACCAGGCTATTGGAGTAGAAACTTTTCAAGCAACTCATACTAAATCGAGGAGAAGATCAGCTAGGCGGAAAGATAAGTCCAAAGGTGTTTCCCCTTGGTTGACAATACTTGTGTTCCTCTGAAAAAACTAATGGTAAAGGATTTAGTAGCAGAAAAGAGATCATTTTTAGTTGGTCTACTTGAGATAAAAATAAAGGCAACTTTTGTACAATCGGGATTTACCTTTTTTAGGCACCCAATGGAAAACACTTACCAATCATCCCCACCACTATAATGGTCATGTTACATGTTTATTTAATTATGACCTCATTGAGGTTACACCATGTAGTACTAGTGATCAACACATGCATCTTCATTGTCGGTTGAAGGGACAGTCGCATCCTTTTGAAGTCTAGTTCATGCCTCAAATTTTGCTTTTCAGTGAGTGAAGTTATGGATGGATCTTCAGATTATACAATCTGGCATGCAGAATCTATGGTTAGTCATTGGAGATTTTAATTGGTCGATGAATGCTTGTGAGATCATAGGTGGAGCTGGCTTCACAACAGGGACGGGCAGAGAACTTACACAGCGTCTTCAACAGGTTAATCTTCTTAATTTAAGGGGAACAAGTCGCTTGTTTACCTGGACCAACAAACAGCAAGGACCCATATTGATCCTAAAAAAATGGATAGAGCATTGGTGAATCCTTCATGGCTCAGGTACTTTCCAAAGGAATTTGCAAATGTTGGCAATAATATAATGTCAGATCATTCCTTTATTCTCATATAGAATGTTGAGACTAGATTCTAGCAGAAATATAGCAAGAGGAGGAATATGAAGGTTAGCAATTCAAGCAATATGTGAGGGTAAATTGGGGAATTTTAGAAAAGGGTGAGTTATATGGATGTTAGTTAGAAAAGGGGAAAGGTTGTTATGGATGGGGAGAAGGGGATTCCATTATGATAGGCTGAAAGGTGACTGTATGGAGATTTAGCTAGCTCTCTAAGTCTAGCTGAGGAATAACAATTTCATTGTCCCTTCATCTCTTCCCCATATTTCTGTATATTCTGTTGTTCTTTGTGTCTGCTTCTAGTGCAGGATTCTACCATTTGTGGTTGACACTTTGTTAGAGCAAATGGTCTCTAACAAATTGGTATTAGAGCAGGCTTGTGATCGGGAATGGTATCAACAAGGATGGAAGCTAGAATCGATAATGTAGAAAAAAATGTTGAGGATAGTAGAGAATATTGCGGGGGTTGAGGCCAAGTTTGATAAGATGGCAGGAGACATCTTTTCCATCTTTGAAATTTTATGGAGAACAAAAAATAAGGGGAAGACTAAGGAGGTATCCAAGGAAGTAGAAGAGATATCAGAACAGAAATGTGAAGGAGAGACATTGGCTCAGATTAAACCGATAAGAATGGAAAAGAATCATCGGAAGCTTGAAGTCCCTTGTTATATGGAGAGGATCCTTTTGGCTGGGTTTTTCAGGTGGAGCGATATTTTAAGTTGAATGGGGTGTTGCAAGACCGGTGGTTACAAGCAGCAACGTTTTGTATGGAAGGAGATGCCCTAAGTTGGTATCAGTGGCGACAAAACTGGTCGCCAATAGCTGAGTGGGAGACGTTTAAGAGAGCGGTGATCCGAAGGTTCAGCAACTCAAAGGTGGGAAACACATTAGCGAAGTTGTTGAAGATCCAACAGACAGGGACGGTGTCCGAATACAACCAGAAATTCGAGGTCATAACATCAATGCTAAGAGATGTTTCGGTGGAGGTGGTAACGACAGCATATATGAATGGTTTGAAGGAGGATATAAGAGCTAAGCTTCAGATGGCCCAAACTGATTCATTGGTTCAACTGATGGAGCTGGCCTAGATGACTGAAGGTCGAAATTGGGCCTTATTAGATCAACCTTCCAGAACCAACAGAACATTGAATGTTTATCGAGGCTCGGGAGTATCGGATTCAAACAATTGGGGCATGAAGGGAGTTCTGCAAGCTAGCCCCAACCCGATTCTTACTCCTTGGAACCCTAATCGTAAGTCAACCAAAGGGGGAAAAGCTCTGACTCCAGCGGTGAGCCCCAACACTAGAAATGTACCAGTACAAAGCAGATCACCGAATAAGTGGGGGACCAGTCAAAGCAGTGAGGGACGAAGGGTATTCCGAAGAGAGCACTCCTATCTTTTCAAACATTTAACAGCAGAGGAGTTGCAACGTAAGAGGCAGCAGGCCCTTTGCTACCGATGTGACGCTAAGTACACACTAGGGCATGTGTGCAAGGAGAAACAATTCCACATACTCCTAGCTG
>JAOSBK010032483.1:0-11202 GCA_027568895.1 Erythroxylum shatona | reverse complement strand
GCTTAATTATGTTTGAAAATGAGAAAGTATGGGATTAAAGGCATTAAAATGCCTTAGAAATACAAAAGAAAAGTTAAGGTGACTAGTAAGGAAGTAAACCTATGAAAAGTTTAATGTTCAAATTCTATAGCTTATAGGCAGTGATATTGTGTTTTGTACACCTATGTGAGGTGTATAAATAGGAAATTTATTTTTAGAAAGTAATTTCATTGTATATCCTTTTTATGTATAAAGGCTCAAGAGTAGTGAATTAAGGAGCCCATACCCAGGATTGTTGAAACTAAGAGAGTGTATACTTTCCTTTGAGGTAAGTGGGGAAAACCACATTTCTCAAATAGGATTAGAACATCCTAAGATAAGCACGATGACTTGTATGTGATTTTTGAACCTAGGCAACATATGGTAGGATTGAATTTCAAATGGATGCTAATATGTTTAGGTATTTAATAAACATCATTGTTTTGAACAACTATGCATTTAAAGTCCAAAAGATAACTTTTATTGTATGAATAATGTTTCAACATTGTTTTTCAAACCAATATTTTATTATATATTTTGAAAAATGATATTTTTCCAACAAACCTATGTTTGAAGTGCAAATGCTTTATGATGGTTTAATTTCGTATTTTGAGAAATGATATTACTTTTAACAAACCTGTAATAAAATGCAATGGATAACGTTTATTTTTATGAAATTAAGTTTTTGAACAACATTGCATTTGGATTTTAAAAGATGACTTTTATTGCATAAAATAGTGTTTTGGAATTTACAAATGCATAATCAAGTCACGTATTCTGCGTGTATTTATTCTCTTTTAATGTAGAGCCATGGTACGGTTTTATTTTATCGGCTGGACCAATAAATAAAAATATGATGCTTTACTTGATTTCTGTATTTAATTTTTATATATGATTTTTGTGATTGGTGAGGAAACGATTGGCTAATCATGTGTTGGGCACAACTGATTATAATTAAGCAACCCCCATACCCTTGACATTGGTACATTAAATTCAAGTCTTCGTATCAATATCTTTCTACGGGACTTGCGGGTGATTCCATACCTAGGGTCTGGACACCGACGAGGTCATCACCTAGGGTTATGATGCTCTTGTCGACTGTAGTTCGGACTCACCACTGATAAAAGTCGAGCCAACACCGAGTATCAGTGGGTGTGCACATTAATTTGGCTAACTAATGGTGTCACACATGATTGTTTTGACTTATCCTGATATTGGTTTTCCATCGAGATTTGATTGATACATATGATGTTTTTATGCTTTTGTGTACTGAAACTGGGACCTATGTTCACCGAATGAGTGAGTTAATAGGTAAGACCTATATGGTTCCTAACCAGTATACATTAAGTCATAGACTGGGCCTATGTGTTTTCTATGCGTGATATATTCACTTTATAGGTTATCTACACCATCTTGGTATGAACCAATTCTATCTGTGATATATGTTTTTCCTGCTCACTAAGTACCTAGTGTATTCACCCCCTCCACTTTCCAACCATGTAGGTTAATTTAGTGAGCTTGAAGCTCTGTGAGGATCGTGTGACTTTTTGATATTTTCGGGGTATTTTCACACGTTGGTAGTCTCCTATTTTGTACTTTTATTGTCTAGTAGCTCATGAACTGTGTTTATGTAGATACACTTTATGATTTTGTGAGTTAACTTTTGATTGCCTTGTGTTTTGTAAAAGATTTTATGTATGAACTTGTGATACTGTTGTTGAGATTGCCTTGAGTTAAGATTGCCTGGAGTTGAGATTGCCTTGAGTGGACTAAAGAGTCCTGAAGTTATGGTTGGATGTGAATATAGAGCTGTGTTTGAAATTATTTGCAGGTTTTGAGTTTTTTTTTGTAAATTACTGTTATTGTGCTGCCCAAATTTTTCAAAAAAATAAAAAAATATTCATTTAGCCTTGTATAGTCTAATTAAGGATACTGCAAGTTTCCTTAGCCCGAGTATGCAGCGGTTGTCATGGGCTCGATGCGATAACGGGTCGTGACATTTAGTATTTATTTAAATTAGAATTGTGCTAGCTTGTTAATTATTTGTGTTATATATATATATTTTATAGGTTGGTACAAGTTTTTGAGCTTAAATATTATATTTTTGAGGTGCCTTGATGTGTTTGCTAGTGTTTTAGGATCAATATTGAAAAACGAAGGAGTTTAGGAGGGAACTCGGTCCATAATATAGGCCTACAATCATGGCAGGTAGGCGATGATCGTGATAGAAGCTTTAGGTTTGGTAGGCCACGATCGTGACAGAAGCTTCAGGGATAGCTCATGATCGTGGCCTGTATGCCCCGATTGTGATAGAAGGCTCAAATATGAGCCACAATCGTGGCCTACATCGGGCAGACACATAGATGCTTATGAACTTCACATTTTGAGGGACTTTTTGGACCTTTCAGACACTAGAAAAATCCTAGGGTTATCCAAAACATAAAAAACTATTTAAAGAACAACAAGTGGCGTGAAAAAGGGAGCTTTTTTGTGCAGACACACTTGGAACACTAAAGAGAGAATGTTGAGAGAGAGAAAGAAGAAAAAGGAAGAGGAAGAAGAGGAAGACGAAGCTGACTTGACATACTTCCCAGATTAGGAGGTTTTCTGATGTCACTGCCTTCCATCGTCTATTCCAAGTTGTTATTCCCTGCTTGTTTCGATTTTATTTATGTATAGAATTGAGATGGATAGTATGATGATAGGATTTGGAATATTAATGTTCTTCTAAACTATGCTTCAGGGTTTTATTTTGATTTAATATTATCCGAGTTGATTTTGTATTGATTGAATTAGGCATTGTGATTTGTTACGTTTCTTGCATAATTCAGTAATAAACTAAGAAGGTGAACTAAATAAAAAGTGATTGGATCGGATTTATGAGAGTTAGGTGATTCAATAGAACTCGTAACTAATTAGAACGATAATTGTGCAGAGAGAGATCCTGTGTAAAACCCAATAGTTTATTAGAGTGTTTTAGATCTAATTAGGATTGTGAGTCTTTTATTAATTGAGAGATTACAAATTTCATAATCCAATTAAGGTTTATAAATTGGTTATAACTCAAAAGAGTAATTAGCCCTAAAACCTTTCAGATAGTAGAAAAATCCTAAGGTTATCCAAAATATAAAAGACTATTTAAAGAACAACAAGTGACGTGAAAAAGGGAGCTTTTTTGTGCAGCCACACTTGAAACACTAAAGAGAGAATATTGAGAGAGAGAAAGAAGAAGAAGGAAGAGGAAGACGAAGTTGACTTGACATGCTTCCCACATCAGGAGGTTTTCTGATGTCGCTGCCTTCCATCGTCTATTCCAAGTTGTTATTTCCTGCGCGTTTCGATTTTATTTATGTATAGAATTCAGATGGATAGTATAATGATAGGATTTGGAATATTGATGTTCTTCTAAACTCTCCTTCAGGGTTTTATTTTTATTTAATGTTATCCGAGTTCATTTTGTGTTGATTGAATTGGGCATTGTGATTTGTTACATTTCTTGCATAATTCGGTAATAAACTAAGAAGGTGAACTAAATAAAAAGTGATTGGATCGGATTTATGAGAGTTAGGTGATTTAATAAAACCTCGTAACTAATTAGAACGATAATTTTGCAGAGAGAGATCTCGTGTAAGACCCAATAGTTTATTAAAGTGTTTTAGATCTAATTAGGATTGTGAGTCTTTTATTAATTGAGAGATTACGAATTTCATAATCCAATTAAGGTTTATAAAATAAGGTTTAATGGTTATAACTTGAGAGAGTAATTACCCCTAAGACCTTTTAGACACTAGAAAAATCCTAGGGTTATCCAAAACATAAAAGACTATTTAAAGAACAACAAGTGACATGAAAAAGGGAGCTTTTTCGTGCAACCACACTTGAAACACTATAGAGAGAATGTTGATAGAGAGAAAGAAGAAGAAGGAAGAGGATGAAGAGGAAGACGAAGCTGACTTGACATACTTCCCAGATTAGGAGGTTTTCTGCCTTCCATCGTCTATTCCAAGTTGTTATTTTCTGCTTGTTTCGATTTTATTTATGTATAGAATTGAAATGGATAGTATGATGATAGGATTTGGAATATTGATGTTCTTCTAAACTCTCCTTCAGGGTTTTATTTTGATTTAATGTTATCCGAGTTGATTTTGTGTTGATTGAATTGGGCATTGTGATTTGTTACGTTTCTTGCATAATTCGGTAATAAACTAAGAACATGAACTAAATAAAAAGTGATTGGATCAGATTTATAAGAGTTAGGTGATTCAATAGAACCCTTAACTAATTAGAACGATAATTGTGCAAAGAGAGATCCCGTGTAAGACCCAATAGTTTATTGGAGTGCTTTAGATCTAATTAGGATTGTGACTGTTTTATTAATTGAGAGATTACAAATTTCATAATCCAATTAAGGTTTATAAAGTAGGGTTTAATGGTTATAACTCGAGAGAGTAATTAGCCCTAAGATCTTCTAGAACCGACAATTTATTAACACATAATCGACTAGGTTAGCATTAATAATAAATAAAGTCTCCTTTCTCATAACTTAGTTAATTTCTCTTGATTGATCCGTTGTGTTTTTGCATTGTTAAAAATTTTATTTCTTTTTGTGCTAATTTTTTAATTACAGCTCTTGCCAATCAATTTCTTGAATTTACTTTTCTTATGAACTTTATTTATGTTATTTCAATTTCTTTAAATTAGTCCCCCTCCTTGTGGGATCGACACCTCTTATACTACATTCGCGACTTATGCACTTGTGGTATTTGAGGGATTATAAGTTTTAAAGCTCAAACAACACGATCACTAAATCATTTATCTTTTGTGGATTATTTACTTTTGGTTTGTGGAGTTGATCCATATTCCTTAAATATAATGATGACAATTCTTGAGGAGTTTAGTAAGATGTCAAGTTTGAATATTAATTTATTTAAAAGTTATATTTATGTTTCTTCAAATAGGTAGAATGCGAAGGAGTTAACCAGATTGACAAAACTTCATATTCACGTTCCTCAATTTAGATATCTAGGTATCTTGATTACCACGAGCAAACCAAATATGGGGATTGCTTGCCTTTAGTCAAAACGCACAAAACCATGATAAATGCTTGGAAAAATAGGTGGTTGTCATTTGCTGGAAGATTGCAATTGATATCTACGATATTAAGGAATGTTAGTATGTATTGGAGTGCTCATTTGGTGCTACGAACGAAGTTTGTGAAGGAGATTGAGAGGTATATCAAGTAGTTCCTATAGGCTAGGAAAATTGGAAACTCAAAAGGGGCTAAGGTGAAATGGGATGAATTGTGTCTCTCTAAGGAGGGGGAAGTTTAGGGATTACATCGGTTATATCTATGCAGAAAGTCTCACGATGAGGATACGGAGGATATTTAAACATAAGGAGACCTTATGGTCTAAGTGGATTAATGACTAATATATGAAGGAGAAAAGCTTCTTGCAATTAGATCAAACTAGAGAAAACTCTTAGAATTTTAAGAAATGTTGAGATTGAGACATCAAACATACCACTCGATGAAAAAAAATAATTGAAAATGGAGAATCAATGTAGTTTGGTTTGATAATTAGAGTGAGTTGAGTTCGTTAATTAGTAGGAATGCTCTTATACATTTGATAATCATCATTCTTATTCAAGCAAAAGTTAGCTCAATAATTTGCAATGGAAGCAAGAATTGCAACTTTAGAGGGGTTGTTAGCTTGCATAACTTACTTCTTGCTTTTTCTTCAGTTAGATAGGAGGAAAAAATTATTTGAACAGATAACAACTCTAAGGAGTTTACCAATAAATCATGCTATAAGTTGTTCAAGGTGGCGTAACCTAGGGTAATTTGGTTCAAACTAATATGGAAAATTCCTTATCCTCAAAGGCAACATCCATTTGTTGGCTCGAGATGAAAAAGAGGCTCAAAACGAAAGTTCGATGGTATGGAAGCGCCCCAAAATTTAACACTATTTACAATTTATATGGAATGGAACATGAAACTTGAAGCTACACATTCTTCCATTGCAAGGTCTCACATGTTATTTAGAGTAAAATCCAAAAGAGGTATATTATTCCCAAGACGAATTGGGAAGCTCATTATAATAGACTACTAGCATGATAATTAAGATGAGGCAAGATGGAGTAGCTCTCAAAATTGATTTTGTTGTTCAATTTATGCTATCTAGAAAGAGAGAAATAAAAGCCTATATATGAGCAAGGTGATGGACATGCAACAACTGGCTAAAGCTACTATGCTTTGGATAAGGGAAATCCTTTTAGTTAAAGAAAAGCATCACAATCTTAGTGTAAGCATAAGGATACGCTAAAATGTACGATGAGTTGAGATATTAGGAAACAAAGACCCTTAGTATTTATTTACACTTCCTATATTGGTGCATTTTCATGAATTTTTCTTTGAGAAAATAGGGAGCGGGGATGCCTTACTATGCATCTAGTTTCTCTCTACTATTGAGGTAATCAATGATTCATGCCATTAAGATGTATATTTTGTCAAGCTTAACTTATCTTAATACAAATATTTTTTTCTTCCAAAAAAAACACTAAAATATATCAGGATATTGTTTCTGTCAAAGTATGATAGTATAATAAGTTTAATTAATTCAATCATTAAATTGAAGCAATTGTAATATTTGAACATTTCATTTGATTTTGAATTCATATTGTAATTTTAAGTTGTAACATTTTCTTACTTTTAACTCTCTTCTTTATTGTAACTATTTATGAATAATTTTAATAAGTATTAATCCAACACAAATCTATTGTTCTTACTATAAAGACTTTATCTTGACCTTTATTAATTATTACAAGGTAAATGGTTTTGGACTAAAAATTGTAATATCAACCCTACTATCTTTTTTTGCAAATGGTTATATCGACGATGCGGAAGTACTACATTAGGTTGTTAAGTCTTATAATTATTGCATTGTGTCTTAATATGGCATTTGAATTTTATCATGCTGTTAACTTTAACTTCACTAATTAGTCTTTTGAATTGCATATTTATAGTTAAAAACAATTGGTAAAATACATAACATAGAAAAGGCTTTTGAGAGGTTCTTATCCCTCACTTAAATTTTGACTTTTTAATTCTTCTGTACTTATTCACTATCTTTTCTATTCTCCTGTGATAAGATAAAATTGATTACTCAATAAGTTTGTTTGTATAGTGAAAAATCTTAATAATTTAAATTTTAATAATTTAAATTTCAGTAATATATGTGATTTATTAATTTAAAAGTATTATTTTTCTCAACAGAACTTAATTTCTTACTCATATTATACTAAATTTGTAATCTAATACATAATGGAGATCTTATATTATTTTGGAGATTAATTTAAAGTTCTCAATATTTTGAATGATTAAACTACACTGGACAATAAACAAATATAACTTTTAATATCTTGATGAAATTTGAGTAAATTTTTTAGTTAGAGTAAATGGAAAATGTATGGAATGAAGTTATGAATGGTGTTTTTTTCTGTAAATTTCGTTAAGACTTAATTTTTTTCTTATAATCAACCTATTGAAACTTCTTTAAAAAACAAAAGAAGTGAAAAGAAAATAATAACAATTTTGTAATTATTTCTATTTTAATTAAAGTATATTATTTTAGTTATTTTAACTTTTAATTTATATTATCACCTTCTTTTCAATTATTTATTTTAATTTTAAATAAAAATAAAAATAAAAATTCTTATTTTTTCTTAGTTTGATATTTTTCTTAATTTATTTCTACTATTATTTCCTCAATATATTATAAAATTGAAGTACATTATTTTAGTTATTTTATGTTTCAATTTAATTTTTATTTAAAAATAAAGGTGCAAATCATTCATTAACATTTGTAAAAATTTAATTTAGTTTTTACCATCATTTACAATATCAATTATGAAATGGTAACTCTAAAACATTATTGCTTTTATTAGTTGTCCTTAATTAGACTATTAATCCATCTAGCGTAGCATACTAGTTTGACAAGGTAAATTTATTAAATACTGAACTTACTATATACTTTAAAAATTAATTAATTTTTCATTTTTCTGGAAATAAGTAATGTATTCATTCACAAAAAGGTGGAAATCACAAAAGAAAATGATAATCATCTCCAACAATTGGAGTATGTATAAGTTGGCTACCTACAAGATTGATTAACAATACATGTATTGTCGATATTCTCATTAGCTGCTAAATACTTGTTAATATGAGATGTTGTTGAAACTCTATCATAATAGTCATCTATGGCTTAAGATATAAATCCATCCAGGTGTACTCAGTGTAACTCTCAGGTTTCCCGATTATCTTAGCGTTTCTCATCATCCATATGAAATGCATAAGCATTGCAAAACCAACCACCTTTAAATCCTCCTTGCTTTTCCATTTTAGCCCATGGATCCATACAAATGGTCTTCCCAACTGAGGTTCATATCTTGTAGCTTAAGTGGATTAAGAAAATTTCTCCATAGCGGATTAATATGGCAGCACTTGAAGAATATATGGTTAATAGATTCCTTCTCACTGGTACATAAAAGATAGAACTTATCTGAGATCTGAAATTTTATCCTATCTCTAGTATTTAGTTTAACTACTAACCAAAGTACAAAAAATGTGATTGAGCTGTTGCAGAACTCCATATCAGCTTGTGAAAGAATATAATGATCAGTGGACCAAGCAACATTTGTTTACATGACTGATTTGTAAACTTGTGAGAGTTATGTAGCTCCTATCTAACTTCATCCTCATGTCTAAGATCAGGTGAATAATCAAGCATACAATCAAATATTTGTCTGGTTCCTCTCCCTGCATGAAATGGCCAAAACCAACAATCATTGCGAACAAATATGTGCATTTTAGTTAACCTTGTTAGAGTTGAAAAATATTGGGTCTTCCATAACAGTCCAAGAAAATGCCAGTTGTCGAACTAGAAAGTCGTGCCTTTGCCATCTCTAATGTAATATTTGATGTGAGAATGCATAAAAGTTCTAGTACTTAATATTTGTTGAAAAGTATAGGATTGAGTACTTTTTTGAGCTATAGACCAGATGCTTCCTTGTTTAACATGAAACATGTGAACCCATTTCACCTAGAGACTCTCCTTATCATAACAAATCCTCCATAGCTTTGTAGCTAACAATGCGTTGCACATTCTACTAGCTGAGTTGATAGCTAATCCACCATATTCTT
The DNA here is from genome assembly GCA_027568895.1 of Erythroxylum shatona. Lineage (NCBI taxonomy): Eukaryota > Viridiplantae > Streptophyta > Magnoliopsida > Malpighiales > Erythroxylaceae > Erythroxylum > Erythroxylum shatona. Next base: position 1,985 of record JAOSBK010032483.1, on the reverse strand, counting down.
TGGGTAAACAAATGACACTCCATTTGACCTTGGAAGTTTTTTCACTTTTGAGATTTTGTCCATGCCATATAAAGTCCCGTATAACTTCTATCAATCTTTTTCAATACTCCTGCAGGTATTGCTAAGTATGTCAGCCAATAAATGTGTAGGTAATACTTGTAAAAATCAATAAATCTCATGATTACTCAAATTTTGTTCTCTTCCACCAAATTTCTTCTCATCCAATTCCTAAATTCCTAATCCTTCTCCTATGACCCAGTCACACTGATATTTGGCACTGGAAAGCTGAGACTTCCTGTGAACTTTTTCATCAATATTACCGATTTTCATCTTAATTAGTTTACTTTATAAGCTTCATAAAAAGTATTAGCTAGCTTGGTTTAGTTTTCTTGAATTTCCTATGCTCTAGCCGCAGTTCTAAGAAGTTTAGGAGAATGTCTTCAGAAGGTGTCTAAAACGTGCCAATGCTGCTAGAACTAATATCTTTAATGGAAGGGTCAACAATTGGTGATTTAGTGTCTAGGTTATGTGTTCCAAGCTATTTTTCACAGCGTGAGATGAGATCTCATTTAATCAAATCACTTTGTTGCTTCATATGCATCGCGCAGCTAGGCTTAGGCTCGCTATTCATCCTTGTGAACTACTGGTGGAGATTCAACTAATTAAAGTTAAAAAGTGTCCTACTGTAGCTACTAAAGCAGAGTTTTAAGATTCGGCCAGTATCGGCCGGAAGGTACTGTACTGGTCGGATAACGGTACAGTAGAACCTAACCTCAATATTGGCCAAAAATACCGGCCATACCAAGGTTTTATGTTGGGTACCACCCAACATATCAGAAAATACGGCCTGATCCAAAAAATTTAAAATGTTCGAAGATCTTTTTGCAAATTGAAAATTTTATAACCTAAACCTAAACCTCCCAACCCCTGACTGTTGCCTCTCTCTCAACTCTCAAGTCTCACCCTCTCTCTCACACACTCTCTCGCAGTCTCTCTTGCTCTCACCTCTCTCTTGCAGTCATCTAGGTCGTCTCATCACCTCCGCCGCTTCCTCTCTTCTCCAGTTACCTCCTCCGGCCCTCCCTAATGCTTGTATCACCCTCCTCCTCACCTCATCCTTGTCAGAGTTGTGATTTGGGTTTACGTTTGGCGTCCCTCGAAGATCCACCGCACCACTGCAACACCACAAGGTCCACAACATGTCGTCCCCACACCACCGCACCACCGAGTCACCGACCCCCTGATGCGTCTATGAAGGTGGACAATCCAAAAACTCGAAGCCACAACCCGAAGAGCGAAGTCCCGATGGTTTCAAAAAAATTTTGGGGTTTATTGATTATGTTTCTATTGATCTATTGTCTTCTCTGTTGTTTGGTGTTTCAAAAAATTGTTGGTAAATCGTAAACGTAAATTACAAATTTTTTTATGTTGTGGATTGGATTGGATTTGGATTTATGTAATTATGTTGATGAATTTGGGAGTTGGCTTGGCTGTCGGTGGGTAGAGGCTGAAGTTGTTGTACGATTTTAGATTAATGATTGTTTTGTTTTGGAATTGTTTTGGAATGAAATTGCTTACGGTGGATTTGTGTGTATGTGAAGTAAATTGGTTTGAATTTGATTTTGGAACGAAATTGTTGAAGTTGAAATTGTTGGATTGAATAACATGGGGTTTTTGTTATTTTGTTATGAATTTCTAATATGAAAATTACAATTGGAATTGAAAATGAAATTGTAAAATAGGGTTAGTATGTAATTAATTAATTATGTATTATGCACGGCTGATTATTAAAATTGAAAGTTGATAATTAACATTTAAACCTAAATGTAAAATTAATAATGAAATGTGAAATTGATAATCAAATGTAAAATTGATAATTAAATGTGAAATTGTAAAATTGATAATCAGATTTTGTAAAATTGTAAAAACTTAAATCATTAATTGATACATTGTTAATATTTGTGAAATGGTAATTTATTTTTAAT
>JAOSBK010032482.1:0-11204 GCA_027568895.1 Erythroxylum shatona | reverse complement strand
TTAGACTGAAGCCTTTTGTCTGATATCGTCTAGCATTTCTTCTGGTTCAATTTTCTCCTTCTAGACAAAAAAATCTCACTTCAATGTCTTCGTGAAACTTGTATATCTATAATTTCTTTTTTAAACCATCAATAATGAACAAGATTTGATATCTTTGGAAAAATTTATGCTCGTTCGTTCGAGAATAGGTCTTAGACTGAAGTCTTTTGTCTGATATCGTATAGCATTTCTTCTGGTTCAATTTTCTCCTTGTAGGCAACAAAATCTCGCTTAAGTGTCTTCATGAAACTTGTATATCTATAATTTCTCTTTAAACATGCCATGAATGACCCAAATTGGATATTTATAGAAAACTTTACGCCCATTCGTTCAAGAATAGGTCTTAGATTGAAGCCTTTTTTCTGATATTGTCTAGCATTTCTTCTGGTTCAATTTTCTCCTTCCAGACAACAAAATCTCGCTTCAGTGTCTTCATGAAACTTGTATATCTATAATTTCTTTTTTAAAATGCCATGAATGACCTAAATTTGATAACTATAGAAAACGTTATGCCCATTCGTTCGAGAATAGGTCTTAGACTGAAGCCTTTTGTCTGATATCGTCTAGCATTTCTTCTGGTACAGTTTTCTCCTTCTAGACAACAAAATCTCACTTCAGTGTCTTCATGAAACTTGTATATCAATAATTTATCTTTTATACTATCAAGAATGTCCAAAATTGTATATCTATAGAAAATGTTATGCCCATTCGTTCGAGAATAGGTCTAAGACTGAAGCCTTTTGTCTGATATCGTGTAGCATTTTTTCTGATTCAATTTTCTCCTTTTAGACAACAAAATCTCACTTCAGTGTCTTAATAAAACTTGTATATCTATAATTTATCTTTTAAACTATCAAGAATGACCCAAATTTGATATCTATAGAAAACGTTATGCCCATTCGTTCGTGAATAGGTCTTAGACTGAAGCCTTTTGTTTGATATCGTCTAGCATTTTTCTTGTTCAATTTTCTCCTTCTAGACAAAAAAATCTCGCTTCAGGGTCTTAATGAAACTTGTATTTCTATAATTGATCTTCTAAACTGTCAAGAATGACCCAAATTTTATATTTATAGAAAAGGTTATGCCCATTCGTTCAAGAATAGGTCTTAGACTGAAGCCGTTTGTCTGATATCGTCTAACATTTTTCTGGTTCAATTTTCTCCTTATAGACAACAAAATCTCGCTTCAGTGTCTTCATGAAACTTGTATATCTACAATTTCTCTTTTAAACTGTCATGAATGACCCAAATTTGATATGTATAGAAAACGTTATGCCCATTTGTTCTAGAATACGTCTTAGACTGAAGCCTTTTGTCTGATATCGTCTAGCATTTTTTCTAGTTCAGTTTTCTCCTTCTAAACAACAAAATCTCACCTCAGTGTCTTCATGAAACTTGTATATTTATAATTTTTCTTTTAAACCATCAAGAATGGACAAGATTTGATATCTCTAGAAAAAGTTATGCCCATTCATTCGAGAATAGGTCTTAGACTGAAGCCTTTTGTCTGATATCGTCTAGCATTTTTTCTGGTTCAATTTTCTCCTCCTAGACAACAAAATCTTGCATCAATGTCTTCATGAAACTTATATATCTATAAGTTCTCTTTTAAACTGTCAATAATGACCATATTCAATATCTATAAAAAAGGTTTTGACCATTCGTTCGAGAATAGTTCTTAGATTGAAGCCTTTTGTCTGATATCGTCTAGCATTTATTCTAGTTCAGTTTTCTCCTTCTGAACAACAAAATCTCGCTTCAGTGGCTTCATGAAACTTGTATATCTATAAGTTCTCTTTTAAAACAACAAGAATGATCTTGATTCAATAAATATAGAAAAGGTTATGCCCATTCGTTCGAGAATAGGTCTTAGGCTGAAGCCGTTTGTCTGATATCGCCTAGCATTTCTTATGGTTCAGTTTCTCCTTCTAGACAACAAAATCTCGTTTCAATGTCATCATGAAACTTTTATATCTATAAGTTCTCTTTTAAACTGTCAATAATGACCTGATTCAATATCTATAGAAAAAGTTTTGCCCATTCATTCGAGAATAGTTTAATATCTATAACATTTCTTCTAGTTCAATTTTCTCCTTCTAAACAGCAAAATCTTGCTTCAGTGTCTTCATGAAACTTTTATATCTATAAGTTCACTTTTAAACCATCAAGAATGATTTTGATTCGATAAATATAGAAAAATTTATGACCATTCGTTCGAGAATAGGTCTTGGAGTGAAGCCTTTTGTCTGATATCGTCTAGCATTTCTTCTGGTTCAATTTTCTCCTTCTAGACAACAAAATCTCGCTTCAAAGTCTTAATGAAACTTGTATATCTATAATTTTTCTTTTAAACTGTCAAGAATGACCCAAATTTGATATCTATAGAAAAGGTTATGCCCATTCATTCGAGAATATGTCTTAGACTTAAGCATTTTGTCTAATATCGTCTAGCATTTTTTCTGATTCAATTTTCTCTTTCTAGACAACAAAATCTCGCTTCAGTGTCTTCATAAAACTTGTATATCTATAATTTCTCTTTTAAACAATCAATAATGTCCCAAATTTGACATATATAGAAAACATTATGCCCATTCGTTCGAGAATAGGTCTTAGAGTGAAGCCTTCTGTCTGATATCGTCTAGCATTTCTTCTGGTTCAATTTTCTCCTTCTAGACAACAAAATCTCGCTTCAGGGTCTTAATGAAACTTGTATATCTATAGTTTCTATTTTAAACTGTCAATAATGACCCAAATTTGATATCTATAGAAAAGGTTATAGACATTCATTCAAGAATAGGTCTTACACTGAAGCCTTTTGTCTGATATCGTCTAGCATTTCGTCTGGTTCAATTTTCTCCTTGTAGACAACAAAATGTCGCTTCAAGGTCTCAATGAAACTTGTATAACTATAATTTTTCTTTTAAACTGTGAAGAATGACCCAAATTTCATATCTATAGAATAGGTTATGCCCATTCGTTCGAGAATAGGTCTTAGATTGAAACCTTTTGTCTGATATCGTCTAGCATTTCTTCTGGTTCAGTTTTCTCCTTCTAGACAACAAAATCTCGCTTCAGGCTCTTAATGAAACTTGTATATCTATATTTTTTTAAATTTTCAATAATGACCCAAATTTGATATCTATAGAAAAGGTTACGCCCATTCAATCAAGAATAGGTCTTAGACTGAAGCCTTTTGTTTGATATCGTCTAGCATTTCGTCTAGTTCAATTTTCTTCTTATAGACAACAAAATCTTGCTTTAGGGTCTTAATGGAACTTGTATATCTATAATTTTTCTTTTAAACTGTGAAGAATGACCCAAATTTGATATCAATAGAAAAGGTTATACCCATTCGTTCGATAATAGGTCTTAGACTGAAGCCTTTTGTCTGATATCGACTAGCATTTCTTCTGATTCAATTTTCTCCTTCTAGACAAAAAAATCTTGCTTCAGTGTCTTCATAAAACTTGTATATCTATAATTTCTTTTTTAAACTATCAAGAATCACCCAAATTTGATATCTATAAAAAACGTTATGCCCATTCGTTCGAGAATAGGTTTTAGACTGAGGCCTTTTGTCTGATATCATCTAGCATTTCTTCTGGTTCAATTTTCTCCACCTAGACAACAAAATCTCGCTTTAGGGTCTTAATGAAACTTGTATATCTATAATTTTTCCTTTAAACTTTCAAGAATGATCTAAATTTGACATCTATAGAAAAGGTTAAGCCCATTCGTTCAAGAATAGGTCTTAGACTGAAGAATTTTATCTGATATCGTCTAACATTTCTTCTGGTTCAATTTTCTCCTTATAGACAACAAAATCTCGCTTCAATGTCTTCATGAAAATTGTATATCTATAAGTTCTCTTTTAAACTCTCAAGAATGACCCAAATTTGATATCTATAGAAAATGTTATGCCCATTTGTTCGAGAATAGGTCTTAGACTGAAGCCTTTTGTCTGATATCGTCTAGCATTTCTTCTGGTTCAGTTTTATCCTTCTAGACAACAAAATCTCACTTCAATGTCTTCATAGAACTTGTATATTTATAATTTATCTTTTAAACCATCAAGAATGACCAACATTTGATATCTAGAGAAAAAAGTTATGCCCATTCATTCGAGAATAGGTCTTAGATTTATGCCTTTTGTCTGATATCGTTTAGCATTTCTTCTTGTTCAATTTTCTCGTTCTTCTTAACAAAATCTCGCTTCAGTGTCTATGTGAAACCTGTACATCTATAAGTTGTCTTTAAAACTATCAAGAATGACCCAGATTCGATATTTATTGAAAATGTTATGCCCATTCATTCGAGAATAGGTGTTAGACTGAAGTCTTTTGTCTGATATCGTATATCATTTTTTCTGGTTCAATTTTCTCTATCTAGATCGCAAAATCTCGCTTCAGTGTCTGCATGGAACTTGTATATCTATAAGTTCTCTTTCAAACTGTCAAAAATAACCCAAATTTGATATCCATAGAAAAATTTATGCCCATTCGGTCGAGAATAGGTCTTAGACTGAAGCAATTTGTCTAATATCATCTAGTGTTTCTTCTGGTTCAATTTTCTCCTTCTTGACAACAAAATCTCGCTTCAATGTCTACATGAAACTTGTATATCTATAAGTTTTTTTTAAATGGTCAAGAATGACCCAGATTCTATATCTGTAAGAAAAGTTATTCCCGTTCGTTCGAGAATAGTTCTTAGATTGAAGCCTTTTGTCTAATATCGTCTAGCATTTATTCTGGTTCAATTTTCTCCTTCTAAATAATTTTCTCCTTCTAAACAACAAAATCTCGCATCAATGTCTTCATAAAACTTGTATATCTATAAGTTCTCCTTTAAACCATCAATAATGACCTTGACTCCATAAATACAGAAAAAGTTATGCCCATTCGTTCGAGAATAGGTCTTAGATTGCAGCCTTTTGTCTAATATCGTCTAGCATTTTTCTGGTTCAATTTTCTCTTTCTAGACAACAAAATCTTGCCTCAGTGTCTTCATGAAACTTGTATGTCTATAATTTCTCTTTTAAACTTTGAAGAATTACCCAAATTGGATATCTATAGAAAAAGTTATGCACATTCGTTCGAGAATAGGTCTTAGACTGAAGCCTTTTGTCTGATATCGTCTAACATTTCTTCTGGTTCAATTTTCTCCGTCTAGACAGCAAAATCTCGCTTCAGTGTCTGAATGAAACTTGTACATCTATAAGTTCTCTTTCAAACTTTAAAGAATAAGCCAAATTTGACATCAATAGAAAATTTTATGCCTATTCGGTCGAGAATAGGTCTGAGATTGAAGCCTTTTGTCTAATATCGTCTAACATTTTTTCTGGTTCAATTTTCTCCTTGTAGACAACAAAATCTCACTTTAGTGTCTTCATGAAACTTATATATCTATAATTTCTCTTTTAAAGTGTCAAGAATGACCTATATTCAATATCTATATATAACGTTATGCCCATTCGTTCGAGAATAGGTCTTAGACTGAAGCCTTTTGTCTGATATCGTTTAGCATTTATTCTAGTTCAATTTTCTCATTCTAGACAACAAAATCTCGCTTAATTGTCTTCATGAAACTTTTATATCTATAATTTCTCTTTTATATTGTCATTAATGACTCAAATTTGATATCTATAGAGAACGATATGCCCATTCCTTCGAGAATAGGTCTTAGCCTGAAGCCTTTTCTCTGATATTGTTTAACATTTCTTCTGGTTCAATTTTCTCCTTGTAGACAACAAAATCTCGCTTCAGTCTCTGCATGAAAATTGTATATTTATAAGTCCTCTTTTAAACTGCCAATAATGACCTAAATTTGATATCTATAGAAAACTTTACGCTCATTTGTTCGAGAATAGGTCTTAGACTGAAGCCTTTTGTCTGATATCATCTAGCACTTTTTCTGGTTCAATTTTCTCCTGCTAGACAACAAAATCTCGCTTCAATGTCTTCATGAAACTTGTATATCTATAAGTTCTCTTTTAAATCGTCAATAATGACCAGATTCAATATCTATAGAAAAATTTTTGCCCGTTCGTTTGAGAATGGGTCTTGGACTGAAGTCTTTTCTTTGATATCGTCTAGCATTTCTTCTGGTTCAATTTTCTCCTTCTAGACAACAAAATCTCACTTCTGTGTCTTCATGGAACTCATACATCTATAAGTTCTCTTTTAAAATGTCAAGAATGACCTTGATTTGATACATATAGAAAAAGTTATGCCCATCCGTTCGAGAATAGGTCTTAGATTGAAACCTTTTGTCTAATATCGTCGAGCATTTCTTCTGGTTCAATTTTCTCCTTATAGACAACAAAATATCGCTTTAGTGTCTCTCTGATATCTATAGAAAATTTTATGCCCATTCGTTCGAGAATAGGTCTTAGACTGAAGCCTTTCGTCTGATATCATCTAGTATTTCTTCTGGTTCAATTTTCTCCGTATAGATAGCAAAATCTCGCTTTAGTGTCTGCATCAAAGTTGTATATCTATAAGTTCTCTTTTAAACTGTCAAGAATAACCCAAATTTGATATCTATAAAAAAGTTATGCCCATTCGGTCGAGAATGGGTCTTAGACTGAAGCCCTTGGTCTAATATCATCTAACGTTTCTTCTGGTTCAATTTTCTCCTTCTTGACAACAAAATCTCGATTCAATGTCTACATGAAACTTGTATATCTATAAGTTCCCTTTTAAACGGTCAAGAATGACCCAGATTCAATATCTTTAGGAAAAGTTATGCCCGTTCGTTCGAGAATTGGTCTTAGACTGAAGCCTTTTGTCTGATATCGTCAAACATTTCTTCTGGTTCAATTTTGTCCTTCTAAACAACAAAACCTGACTTCAGTACCTTCATAAAACTTGTATATCTATAAGTTATTTTTTAAACCATCAAGAATGACCTTGATTCGATAAATATAGAAAAAGTTATGCCCAGTCATTCGAGAATAGGTCTTAGATTGAAGCCTTTCGTTTGATATTGTCTAGCATTTCTTCTGGTTCAATTTTTCCTCCTAGACAACAAAATCTCGGTTCAATGTCTTCATGAAACTTGCATATCTATAATTTATCTTCTAAACTGACGATAATTATGCAAATTTGATATCAATAGAAAACGTTATGCCCATTCGTTCGAGAATAGGTCTTAGACAGAAGCGTTTTGTCTGATATCGTCTAGCATTTCTTCTAGTTCAATTTTCTCCTTCTGGAAAACAAAATAATGTCTTCATAAAACTTGTATATCTATAATTACTCTTTTAAACTATCATGAATGACCCAAATTTGATATCTATAGATAACGTTATGCCCATTCGTTCAAGAATAGGTCTTAGACTGAATCCTTTTGTCTGATAACGTATAGCATTTCTTTTGGCTCAATTTTTTCCATCTAGACAACAAAATCTCACTTCAGTGTCTTCATAAAACTTGTATATCTATAAATTTTCTTTCAAACTATCAAGAATGACCCAAATTTGATATCTATAGAAAATGTTATGCCCATTCATTCAAAAATGATATCACCTAACATTTTTTCTGGTTCAATTTTCTCCTTCTAGACAAAACAATCTCGCTTCTGTGTTTGCATGAAACTTGTACATCTACAAGTTCTCTTTTAAACCATCAAGAATAACCTTGATTCAATATATACAGAAAAAGTTATGCCCATTCTTTCAAGAATAGGTCTTACATTGAAACCTTTTGTCTGATATCGTCTAGCATTTCTTCAAGTTCAATTTTCTCCGTCTAGACATCAAAATCTCGCTTTAGTGTCTTCATGAAACTTGTATATCTATAATTTATCTTTTAAACTACTAATAATGAACCAAATTTCATACCTATCGAAAATGTTATGCCCATTCGTTTGAGAATAGGCCTTAGACTGAAGCCTGTTGTCTGATATTGTTTAGCATTTATTCTGGTTCAATTTTCTCCTTGTAGACAACAAAATCTCTCTTTAATGTCTTCATGAAACTTGTATATCTATAATTTCTCTTTTAACTAGTCAAGAATGACCTAGATTCGATATCAATAGAAAAATTTATGCCCATTCATTCGAGAATAGGTCTTAGACTGAAACCTTTTGTCTGATATCATCTAGCATTTCTTCTAGTTCAATTTTCTCCTCCTAGACAACAAAATCTCACTGCAATGTCTTCATGAAACTTGTATATCTATAATTTCTCTTTTAAACCATCAAGAATGACCAAGATTTGATATCTATAGAAAAAGTTATGCCCGTTCATTTGAGAATAGGTCTTAGACTGAAGCCTTTTGTCTGATATCGTCTAGCATTTCTTCTGGTTCAATTTTCTCCTTCTAAAAAAGAAAATCTCGCTTTAGTGTCTTTATTAAACCTGTATATCTATAAGTTCTCTTTTAAACAATCAAGAATGACCTTGATTTTATAAATATAGAAAAAGTTATGTCCGTTTGTTTGAGAATAGGTCTTAGACTGAAGCCTTTTGTCTGATATCGTCTAACATTTCTTCTGGTTCAATTTTTTCCTTCTAAATAACAAAATCTCGCTTCAATGTCTCCATCAAACAGTATATCTATATGTTCTCTTTTAAACCGTCAAGAATGACCTTGATTCAATAAATATAGAAAAATTTATGCTCGTTCGTTCGAGAATAGGTCTTAGACTGAAGCCTTTTGTCTGATATCGTCTAGCATTTATTCTGGTTCAATTTTCTCCTTCTAAACAACAAAATCTCATTTCAGTGTCTTCATCAAACTTGTATATCTATAAGTTCTCTTCTAAACTGTCAAGAATGAACTTGATTCAACAAATATAGAAAAAGTTATGCCCGTTTGTTCAAGAATAGGTATTAGACTGAAGCCTTTTATCTGATATAGTCTAGCATTTCTTCTGTTCAATTTTCTCCTTCGAAACTACAAAATCTCGCTTCAGTGTCTTCATCAAACTTGTATATCTATAAGTTCTCTTTTAAACTGTCAAGAATTTCCTTGATTCGATAAATATAGAAAAACTTATGCCTGTTCGTTCGAGAATAGGTCTTAGATTGAAGCCTTTTGACTGATATCGTCTAGCGTATCTTCTGGTTCAATTTTCTCGTTTTAAACAACAAAATCTCGCTTCAATGTCTTCATCAAACTTGTATCTCTATAAGTTCTCATTTAAACTATCAAGAATGACCTTGATTCAATAAATATAGAAAACGTTATGCCCGTTCGTTCGAGAATAGGTCCTAGACTGAAGCCTTTTGTCTGATATCGTCTAGCATTTCTTCTGGTTCAATTTTCTCCTTCTAAACAACAAAATCTCGCTTTAGTGTCTTCACGAAACCTTTATATCTATAAGTTCTCCTTTAAACCATCAAGAATGACCTTGATTTGGTAAATATAGAAAAATTTATGCCCGTTCGTTCGAGAATAGATCTTAGACTGAAGCCTTTTGTCTGATATCGTCTAGCATTTCTTCTGGTTCCATTTTCTCTTTCTAAATAACAAAATCTCACTTTAGTGTCTTTATTAAACCTGTATATCTATAAGTTCTCTTTTAAACTGTCAAGAATGACCTTGATTTGACAAATATAGAAAAAGTTATGCTTGCTCGTTCGAGAATAGATCTTAGACTGAATCCTTTTGTCTGATATCGTCTATCATTTCTTCTGGTTCTATTTTCTCCTTCTAAACAACAAAATCTCACTGCAGTGTCTTCACCAAACCTGTATATCTATAAGTTCTCTTTTAAACTGTCAAGAATTACCTTGATTTGATAATTATAGAAAAAGTTATGCGCGTTCGTTCGATAATAGGTCTTAGACTTAAGCCCTTTGTCTGATATCGTCTAGTATTTCTTCTGGCTCAATTTTCTCCTTCGAAAGAACAAAATCTCGCTTTAATGTCTTCATCAAACCTGTATATCTATAATTTCTCTTTTAAATCATCAAGAATTACCTTGATTTGATAAATATAGGAATCGTTATGCCCGTTCGTTCGAGAATAGGTCATAGACTGAAGCCTTTTGTCTGGTATCGTCTAGCATTTCTTCTGGTTCAATTTTCCCCTTCTAGACAACAAAATCTCGCTTCAGTGTCTTCATCAAACTTGTATATCTATATGTTCTCTTTTAAACCATCAAGAATGACCTTAATTCGATAAACATAGAAAAAGTTATGCCTGTTCTTTGGAGAATAGGTCTTAAACGAAACCCTTTCGTCTGATATCGTCTAGCATTTCTTCTGGTTCAATTTTCTCCTTCTAAATAACAAAATCTCACTTTAATGTCTTTATTAAACCTTTATATCTATAAGTTCTCTTTTAAACTGTCAATAATGACCTTGATTTGATAAATATAGAAAAAGTTATGTTCGTTCGTTCGAGAATAGGTCCTAGACTGAAACCTTTTGCCTGATATCATCTAGCATTTCTTCTGGTTCAATTTTCTCCTTCTAAACAACAAAATCTCGCTTCAGTGTCTTCACCAAACCTGTACATCTATAAGTTCTCTTTTAAACCGTCAAGAATGACCTTGATTCGATAAATATAGAAAAAGTTATGCCCATTCGTTCTAGAATAGGTCTTAGACTGAAACCTTTTGTCTGATATTGTCTAGCATTTCTTCTAGTTCAATTTTCTCCTTTTAAGCAACAAAATCTCGCTTCTGTGTCTTCACCAAACCTATACATTTATAAGTTATTTTTCAAACCATCAAGAATGACCTGGATTCGATAAAAATAGAAAAATTTATGCCCGTTCGTTCGAGAATAGATCTTAGATTGAAGCCTTTTGTCTGATATCGTTTACCATTTCTTCTGGTTCAATTTTCTCCTTCGTAAGAACAAAATCTCGCTTCAATGTCTGCATCAAACCTGTATATCTATAAGTTCTCTTTTAAACCATCAAGAATTACCTTGATTCGATAAATATAGAAAAAGTTATGACCGTTCGTTCGAGAATAGGTCCTAGACTGAAGTGTAGCACCCCACTCCCGCAAGACCCGAACCCGACATCAATGGTAATATCCGAGTCCGTGTCCCACGAGGTCGGCGTGCTAAAGAACTCAGTCATGTAAAAGTCAGTATAAATATTTCTTTTTATTTTGAAATCACAAACACACCATGCGGAAGCCAAACATCACATGCAGTCAATAATAGTTTCAATGGCCACTCGGGCCCACATTCATTCATAAACATTT
>JAOSBK010032481.1:0-11205 GCA_027568895.1 Erythroxylum shatona | reverse complement strand
TCAGGGGTTTTATGTGACAAGAAGATTCCTTTAAAACTTAAGGGGAAGTTTTATAAAACGGTGATTCGTCCAACCATATTATATAAGGCTGAGTGTTGGCCTATTAAACGTAGGCATATAAGACAGTTGTTGGTAGCAGAAATACGTATGCTTAGGTAGATGTGTGGCTTGTCCAGGAGAGATAAGGTTAGGAACTGGGTGGCGAGAGAGCGACTACGGGTAGCCAACTTTGCAGACAAGTTGAGAGACTAGGCTTAGGTGGTATGGACATGTACGGAGGAGGCCCTCAGATGCTCCGGTACGAAGCTGTGAGGGCATAACACTTAGTAACTATAAGAGGAAGAGAGGGAGGCTGTACAAGAACTGGCGGGAAGTAATCAAAGCGGATATGTCAGAGTTAGCCCTTAATGAGGCAGTTGCTTAAAATAAAAAAGTTTGGCGTGATCGGATAAGGGTAAAGGATTAACTGTTCCAGTTACCCAATCCCCTTACTTAGTGACTGACAAAGAGGAATAGACTTTGCATACTATTAGGTTCTCGCAGATCTATCCTCCTTCAGTTTTTTTCTGCATTATTCTTACATTGTCTCATTTGCATGCGGGTCCATCGGAAACAACCTCTCTGCTATGTAAGGGTAAGGCTGTGTACTATCGGATCTCCCAGACCCTACTTCATTGCGGAATTTCAGACTGGGTGGCGATGATGATGATGATGATTAAAATATAATTAATTAAAATATAATTATTCATTAACTAAAATATTTTAATTAATTATTTAATTAAAATATAATTAATGACAATATAATTAATTAAATTATTATTATTATTAATTAATTACATTATAATTAATTAAATTATTATTATTAATTAAAATATTGTTATTAATTAATTAATTAGAGTATTAAAATTAATTACTTAATTACAATATAATTAATTAAAATATTATAATTAATTACATTATAATTAATTAAAATATAATTCATTGATTAATTAAAATACTCTAATTAATTAATTACAATATTCTAATTACATTATTTTTTACAAACCAACCGCTATCAATGGTAACGGTAATCATTCATTTCTCTTAACCAACTATCATAATTATAATGATAATACCCATTCTCATTACTCACTATATTTATTCTCATTTTTATTACAATTCCTTCATACAAACCAACCACCTCCTGAATTTCTAAAAAGGTGCTACCCATCACTTGTCAAAAGCATGAATTAAATCAAAATTATGTTAGTTCAAACTCTGACAACCACTAGTGTTGATCCACTCAGCTTCATAACTTGGAGACCCTTGGCAAGAAACAGGAGAAAATTGGTTACAAGTCTTTTCCCGTCAAGATCACATAAAAGCAACAACTTGCCAGTTGAACCAAGGCAATGCGCTCATGTGCATGTACTAGCGTGTGCGTATATAAAATGTTGATGGCTAGGTTTTAAGTCCCTGAAAAAGAGGCAATTAATATCGTCAAAACAGCTGTCCTGGAAGGCGTTCATGATGTAGTGATAAATCACTTAGGTTGCTGCCTTGCGAAAAAGGGAATAACCATGTTAAAATTGATACATTACTAACTTTTTGAGATTGCGAAATCAAAATGTGAATTTGATGAAATATAACCCTTTCCACTTTTAAGAGCCTCTATTACAGTTCTAAACTGTTAAAGTTGAATGACGAATCTTGTTTTTTCTTTTTTTTTTCGGTTCTCTTATAGAAAGCATAATGTAGATTAAATCTTGTCTCCTATAAACACAAATTCAAATTCTAATGTATCAATTTGTTAGATCAAGGAAAATATCTTTAATGTTGATTATAATAAAATTTAAAATTACTTATTTATGACCCAGTATTTTAAATTATCAGTACTGCAACAGCAATATACCAGTTAACAATCTGTTCCAATACCACATCACTCACAAAGTCGTGTAATGACTATGTTGCACAATCTGTTGTGTATGTTAGGGCCTCAATCTAACTGTTACAGCCAAACGGAGAAGGTAAAAAGTTAAAGAGTGAAAGAGAAGACTAACCAAATTGAAGGAACGAAGAGAAGGGAATTCACTAAACAAAACTAAAATTTTTCTTGCAAAACTTAAAAGTCATCGGCCTAGTGAAATATACTATTTCGCTGCCGTAGAAAATTCCAAAGTAGGGCTTTACAAGCCTCTTGTTTTCTATGTCATGAATTCTACTATTGCTGGGAATTGTTCTATCAGTTGGTTAATGTCTCGTTGTAAATTGGTTGGTTATAATTATATAGCATAATTATTTGAAGACATTATCTATCTTATACATATGTTTAATTAATTGATGTATACGATAAAATTTACAAGATAAATATACATTGTAAATAAAATTAAGTATGGTGTTAATTATCGAGAATCATATTGTATTATGTATTATCCTTATATTGTTACTAATCATTATTCTATTGAAATTAAACATTAATACAGAATAAAGAATAACAAGTAGTTGATCTCATAAGCTAAAATATGTAGATACTTAAACAAATATATAGGTAGTTATTAAATAATAAATTTATTGAATTGACTCAATACAAAAATTTCATTTGGAACATTACTTGTATGAATATAAAAATTCCATGTTTTGTGGTCCTCAATTAATATTGATTTAGAAAATTTTTGGTTGAAAATAGTATTTAAATATCATTAACAGAATAAATTACTAATAGTGTAAAACTAATATAATTAGACTCAGATAGAGTATATATCAATGTAATACTTTATGACTAATTGAAATATTGTATAATGAAAAGATTGAATTATATTAGAATGTGTACCAAACGGTTAGTCAAAAATACATTAATATTCCTAATATTTAGATGATCATGATTATTAGATGCATATTTGACCATATTTATACAACTATATTTATGTTTTTTGCTTGATATTTTATACTTTTATTCTATATTTGGTACTTAATTCGCTTCAAGTGCATTTATAAATAATAATTGCCTTCATAGACCAAAAGGCAAAGAATTCAGATAAAAGGCAACATAAATAAAGTTTTGTAGCAAATTAGAGATACACGCTCATGTCTATGCCAAATTAAGTCTCTCTACCATGAAAAATCACAAATTCTAGAGATTTTGGAATAAACACGATTTAGTACACGCCTGTGTATCAAACCGCATATCTCCTATAACCATAAAATTTACTGTAAAAAGATATAAACTGAGGCAAAATAGGATGGTAGACTTTCAGAACTGATTCCATACGTGGAGAACGTATAAAAGGGATGATATTGATCCAAAAAAGTGGAAAAATGCAAAGAAATCATCCAAAGATCTAATAGATTACAACATCAACCTCAAACTTGCAAGGACATTTGTTAGAAAAGAAGGGAGATTTAGAATTATGAAGTCTTCATTTTCTATTTGTTTTCTATCATATGTAACTAATCATCTTTAGTGTCTTAGTATGATAAACCCTAGTTTGTGCAATAATATATTTTAATTCTTTTATTTAATGCAATTATTTTAATTGATCTATTGTGATTCAATCAACTATTTTATATATGTTCAAATAGATCTATAATATTAGTACATAATTTGATTTCATAACATAAAGATTGAGAAATCCTATATATCAATAGATCTACCATAATTCAGAGGAGTTGATTTCAAACCTAGAGTTAGGTTGATATAAATCTTCTAGATTATGGTCAAACCTGATAGCAAAATTCACCAATCAATAAAGCAATCCTAGAATCTTTGTCCTAAACAATTTCAGTCAATAAACCTAAGATTAGTTGTTAGTAGTTTTGAGAGAGTTATTAACATAAGATAGGAATTTATATGGTTCAATAGTCAATAAAACAACTACATGATAAAAGGTTAATTATCCAATGATTTTAAGGGGATTCGTCACCTAAACATTAATTTTTGATATTGATAGTTTTCTAAGTGATTTTCTTTATTCTCTACTCATTATTGTTTCCTACTTTATTTATCTATTTTAGTATTGTTTTCTTTATTAAAACCAACGCTCAATTTGTATACTAGATAATAGGATAATGATAGTTACTAGGAATCATTGTCTTCATTGGATTTGACTCATACTTGCTTGTGCTAACTACAACTATGTCATGCATTTGTGGTTAACTCAATATTAACAAACTTTGGAATCAGTCAATTAGGTTTTTGGTATCGTTTTTAGGAACAGTGATATTAGGAACACCTATATGTTATTACTTTAGTCATTATTTTTTGTATTTATTTTATTTTTATTGTATTTTATTGTATTCTTGGCTTATTTATTTAATTATCTTTAAAACTTTCTCTACATTAACTTGGTGTTTGTGGTTTATTTTAGGGATTAAATTTTAATGTCATCATCATAACTCATAATAGAAGGATGGAGCAATCCATGCTCTTATGGGAGTTAAAATGTGTCTTTGCAATACGTAATCATGGTTGGGCAATATAATTGCATAGGCATAAGTGAGTCACTCTCATGCCCACGCCATGGTGTGTCATGAGTGTAAGTCTCACCACCATGAGAAGTGCCAGGTGTCACCATTTTAACCTAAATCTTTACTATATAAAGCAAATGTTGTGATGGCTAAGGGTTTTATCAAAGCTTTTAGTGTTTTTGACTGGGAGAAAAAGGAGCTTTAGGAGAAGATGAGAAGAAAGGGCAAAGCTCTCAACCTTGAGAGATCCACGGAGAGCTAGTTTCCCAATGCCAATTCAGAGATGACATTGATGTCAACGAACCCTATTAATTGTATTTCTCACTGAGTTTGTTATTCTTTCTCTTCTTAGGGATTGATTATGTTATCTTATTTTTAATGTTTAGGTCTTGTGTGAGAATGATTGAATGCTCTATTTGGTTGTTTTTATATAAGAATCTATTGCTAGAATTTCAATATAATCCATACTTGCTATATTTGAGATTCATTTGTAGTGACTAATGGTTCGTAACCAGTAGGGCTAACATAACCTAAGTTAAATGACCCAAGCTTGTATGGTTATTGCCCTGATTAATCTATTTTCCTAATTCATAATGTGGCTATCTGACTAAATCTAGAGAGCTTGTTCTAGGTTATTTGATAGTTAGGTTTAATTAATGAGCATCTCTTCATTAAACATGTTCTAAGGGAAAATTGTGGTTAATAGAGCTGATTGTTAATCTACGATTAATAGTTGCTAGGAGAGATATAAGAACAACAATTCAATGAAATATGATTAAAGTGAGTGTAGGCTGAGATTAAACCAAAGATTGAGGTCCCTAACGAATTCGTCACTTTAATCATTTTTCAATGTTTTCTTTAATTTGTTTTCATTAGCTTAGTTTCATTTTTATTTTCTTATGTGAAATCAAACCCCGCCTGCTCCATAACCTAAACAGCAGTTATTTTCATAAAAAAAGATAACTGAACACTCTTTGTGGTATCGATCTAGACTCACCACTACTATAATGTAGGTTTAGTTTATTTTGTTTAGCGTTACAATGCACTACTATCATGTAGACTATTAATGGCAGCTAGACTACTAATTGAAGAGTTATCCATCAGCACTAATGAAATAAGTCTAAGTGTTGATTTTCCAAAATCCTTGTAATCATGAAGTTTAATCTTCAACCCTTTTGTAACTTAGTTTACTTTAAACCTTGAAAAGTTTGTACAACTTCTATATATATGTGTGTGTGTGTGTGTGTGTGTGTGTGTGTGGATAATACAATATCTAACACCTCAATAAAATATTACAACTCAAAAATATCTCACATATTCACTTTATAACTCAAAATGGCCCACTCACAAAAATATAAGATAACGATGCTCAAATGCTTGAAAAATTCTTTGGAACTTGTGTATATAACTACCAAAACCTTATCAATGCTAAAAAATAAGAAAAAAAACATATTTATAGTGTTTTGGGAACCTTATTAGTCGTTAAAGCCAAGAATTAGTTTTTAAAATGACTATAAACAACTTATTGGACAACCAATATGCATTAAAAACTTTAGATTCATTAGCTATTAGAACATTAGTCAACTAGTGGGCATATTGATCGACTAATATGGCACATTGGTTGACTAAAACATCAACCATTACAGCAAACTTAATACATCAAATTTAATAGTTTTAATTTATATTGGTTGACCAATCACCCTAAAAATATAATTTTAACAACTCAAAGTGATCAAAATCAATTTGTTTAATCTAATTATGATTTAAACACTTCTAAAAATGTTCCTTTATGTTTGTTTTAAATTCCAAGAGGCTTTTATATAAAATCCAAAATCTTCAATGCCTCTAGATGAATGAAAGTACTTATAAAACGAAATGTTTATGCATAGTGAGCCTTCTAAATCATCGAAACAAAGTGAGATTTCAAATAATAATACAAAATGTAATATGACTTTTATGAGCCTTAATCTTCTTTTGTTCTTATTTTAATCTTCATTTCATCGATTGTAAACTTCAAATTCTCTTATCCAACTTCGTATACTATCTTCTTGAGTTTAAGGCTTCATTTTGTCTAATATTTCTTTTCATCAAAATAATAAACACAATAGTAGTAATTATGTGTTTTTATCATTAAAACATCAATTGTAACTTCCCTTGGTTCAATAATCTCCCCTTTTTTATGATGAAAAAATACTTGTGATATTAGATAATAATGATAATAAAATTAAGCACACAAATAAATATCAAGATAGTGATTAGCTTCCCCTTAATTCATACATAAAACATAAATCACTATGAAGAGCATAATTTAATTCAAGAACAAAAAAGATATTCAAATTCAAAGAAATATATACTCTTGAAGATAACATAAATTTACTCAATCATACCACATAAAGTGCAAGAAATACAAAAATAAACAAAATAATCACTCCCCTTAAATTTTGTCACTCCTCCTAAATGTTTTCACTCCCCCTAAATCTAATATCAACAAACTTTCTCCCTATTTTTGGAATCATACAAAAGAAATCTATGAGTGTAAAATGAATAATATAAATATCATACATCAAGCTAACTTGCTTAAAAAAGATGAATTGGATCATGATTCGAAAACTTTCTCACTAGAGAATTCTAAAAAATGATCAATTTTTAATTTGATGCAATCTAATGAGACTTTTATGTGATAAGGGATGTTGTTTTCAAAGAAAAGAGTGAATTGTTTGGGGTTTTGGAGGATATAAGCATAAAATATGATAATAGAAACAAATAGGTGAAGGAGATATTAAAAGCAGGAGGATTAGTTAGCCACATGCTTTAACTAATAAATCATCGTTTGTGTTTTAGAGATAACCAAAAGTAAGTGGTGGAGGCATTAAGGAAAAAAATGCACTAGATTTCATATTTATTAGTCTATTAATGAAATATATTGGTCAATCTATATTGGTTATTTATAAACCAAAGATGGTGTCCAAACTCTTCTTAAAATCTTTGAGAATAAAATGGAGTCTCAAAATTAGGGACGTTGGTCAAGTACTAAAGGATACTAGTTGACTAGTATGGCTATATGGGTAGCCACACAAGTGACCAAACAAAGAAAAAACTCACTAGAAAGGTAGAAAATACAATTTTTTGCTACACTAATTGACCACACTAAGATGTTAGTCGACCAATATTTTCTGGAAAGCTAATAAATAACTTTAAAACTAAAATTTAAACATCAAAACACTTAATGAGTCATGGTAATATCAATTAAGAATTATCAAAATATTAAAAGAGACTTCAAACACACGAAGTCAATCAATAAAATAAAAGGGGATCTTTATTATATAGAATTTGCATCAAGCATACCTAATTCTTTTCTAATTGACCAAAATTTAATATAATTCAAAATTAATAAAATAATTACCAATTAATGTATATTAGAGCCTATTGTCCTTATTTTGTACAATAATATCAAAGTTTAGGTACTAAGGTTCACAATTTGAAAACAATTATTAAATACCTTATTCATAATTCAAACCTAAACAATCACCACTCAGGGTTTGTACTTAAATTCACATATAAAAGCAAGCTATCACATATTTCTAAATTATTGAATGATAATTACTCCATGTTGAGAATTAATTATGAGAGATTTGAATAAAGATTCTTCTTTAGTTCACAATTTATTAGAGGCTTCTCACCCTTCACATCTCTTTCACTTGGTTCAACAATTAACTCTTTTGTGAAGTCATTGGTGGCTAAATTCTCCATACCCTACAATAACATCTTCTAGACTTTCTTAGAAGCAAGAAGGTTGGATTCATCATGAGAAAATGCATAAACTCCTTACTTATACTTAATTCAATAACTACTATCTCTACTATATACCATTTGCTCTTTCTTTTCTAATAGTCTTGCAAACTAAGTTAATTAATGTGTTGTAGGAACTTAAATAAGTTTGGTTCCATTTTTGTGAAATTCCTTCTTCTTTTCAACCCACTACTTTCAAAGGTTTGTTTGACATTCTTTATTTAAGAAAACAATATCTATCAACACATCTATAGTTACTATAAAATGGCATATCATATTATATGAGTGGTAATGATACAAATATTCATTTTCATATGTGTATGCATAATGAAGAAACTTCCTTTCAGAATTAGAGTTATTGAATGTTCTTATAAGGTATTGAAATGTCCTATGATTACATATATGATGTCTACAATGAATGAAAGCTTGATGTAAGCATCTTTAAGGCCTAAAAGGGAGTGGGTGGATTTGCATGTTATCCTTGATAGTACTAAACTCTGTGCCTAGGTTGTGAGCCATGTGTAAAATCATGATGTTTGCTTTTAGGATTATTCTTAATGAATATGGAATGTGAGACAATAAATGCCCAAATGATTTAGAATAAGCTATTCCTAACTTAGAATAAGGTTTGTTTAGCAGTCAGGTTATTGGAATCTTAAGTCATAACAAAGATGTTTGGAAAAAGGTCTAAGAAAGGTGGTGTCTTAGCAAAATAAACCTAAGCCCATCCCTAGACACCCCCTTCGTTCTCTTAAGAAAATCCTAATCACATCTAACCTAAACTAGCCACCACTTTCCTTTAATCTATTGCCATCACCCCATTTTTATAGCCCCATACATTGATGATGATGGGAGAAGCAATATGTATCTACAGCACTGCTCCCTCCTTCTCTAATCGTTTCTTCAAGTATTACGACAATCATATCTTTCCAAAACCTTGTTGGTTGTCGACCATTGCTACATCACCATCATTCTTTAAAGCAGCCAAGCTATTCATCTTTTGATGCCATAACTCAAGGAACTAAACTAGTAGTTTCTGCCAACAGGAGTTATTAAAGTGTGCCACCACTTCTCCAACACATTTGGCACCTCTATTTATAAGTGGCCACCACCATTTTAGTCTAATATTGAGTCATCATCTTCATCTAATAAGCAATAGTGTATAGCATTGAAGACACTAATAACCTCATAACTTTAATCAAATCAAGAACCTAATTGTAGTTCTCAGCCACTCACACATCTTTAATGATTTGTTATGGCAAGGAGCAATTATTGCTACTAATCCCACAATTGTGTCATGCCTCATAGTGCTTCAGTAATACCATAGTGGCTCCTAAACTATTGCGTATTTCCACTGTCTTAAGATTTAGGTTTATAATTTCTATATATCTAAAACTAAGGTTGAACCTTAATCACTCTTCATCAATAACTTATTGCCATAGTTTAGTGTTATGGTGTTAGGAGCTAGGTTCTTAGAATGATTAAATAGTGATGATAACTTATTCTTTAGTGAAAGCTTATTTTGCATCTAAATTTTTCAGAACTAAATCAAATATGATTTCAGTATAGGACTTTTAAGAATTTTGAATTTCTAAAATTTATTAGGAGCTTGCGGCTTAATGTATTTATAAAATTTTTTAATTTAACATTAGGTTTTCTAATTAGGGTTTGAGGGTTTGCAACTTTTGCAATTTCAATTCCAAATTTTAATAAATAAGAATCAAACAACTTTGATCAAATTATATCATTTAAAGATGGCTTTGAAAATACTATTGCAAACTTGAGGTAGAATCTAATGTTATGCACAGTAGAATAAATACAAAAGCTTTTTATTTAATTTTTTGAAAGACAAAATAACTTAAATTCTATAACATGATTAACACATAAAATATAGTAAAGCATGAATCATAGTTCAATCTTTATTGTAAAACTTAATCTTTTTTATAGTTTTTCTCAAACTGTTTTTAAAATTAACTGATCTCAATCACCATAGTTATGCATATTTTTAATCTTTGACAGTATTTATAGAACGTGTTCAGTGGATTCTATAATTTTTGTAAAGAATGTTAGGTAAGAAATGCAAGCTTCCTTAGAGTCTAAGCCTATTCATAATTGATTTTAGACCTTTTAGTTATTTAGTTAAAATAAAATTTCAGTTTTATTTAAATTACAACTAATTAAAATTTAATTGGACTAAAATAAGATCTAATATCTCATATTGATCCTTATTTCTTAATTATCCTATGATTAAATCTAAAATTTCTCAAACTTTACAATCAAATCACATGCGATTAAAACACTTTTTTCTCTTTTCAATTTGTTCTTTATATGCAACTTATTAGGTTCCTAAATATGTTAGTCATGGAAATAAATTATAACCCTTAATCATATTTAAGGTTAGATAAATTAAACTCCCTTAATTTAACTTTAATTATCTAATTAACTAATTTATATTCATAAAATAGGATTGGGATCTAGTAATGGATCATGACCATCTAAATATCTAGGAATGTTAAAGTAATTTTAGACATAATTTTCCTATATAACCCAATCCTTTCATCATACAATATTTTCATTAGACATAGATCATATAATTAATATTTACTCTATTTGAGCATAATCATATTAGTTCCCCACCATTAATAACATTTGAAAATTTTTCAAAGTGTCATTCTACCTTAGCAAAGGACTTCCAGAATTAAGACTAGTCAAAAATAATGAAACATTATCCTTGTAACACCCCACTCCCGCATGGCCCGAACCCGCCATCGATGGTGATATCTGAGTCCGTGCCCTGTGAGGGTGGCGTGCTACATCACATCAGTCAAATCTCAATATCAAATTTTCTTTTGAAAACACAACCATGCACAATCATCAGTAATTACATTGGCCACCAGGGGCCCTTTTATAAATACAATTTATTTCAGTCTATTAACTTTACAAATTGGCCTAATCATGCATACAAAAATTCAG
>JAOSBK010032480.1:0-11206 GCA_027568895.1 Erythroxylum shatona | reverse complement strand
AAGCATAAAATGCTATTCTTGTGTTTGAATATGTGAGCATAAATTGGTTGTGATTGGGCGAGAGAGAACCTATTTCGTTAGTCACGTGCACGTTGACCCCCTAGCCTTCTCCCGGCAGCCCGCTTGTGGCCCACGAGATCCGAAAATGGACTCGTTGTGTTTACGATAAACTTCGGTTTATTCGTTGTGTTTAAGGAACTCTCGAGCCAATTGTGTGCATTTCATCATTTGATCATGTTTATGATGCATAATATGTGTTTTGATTGATATAAATTCCTATGTTATGCCTGATGTGATGATTTTGGGTTATTTGCGCTTCATATGATAAATTGCTATGTTTTGGGATTCTTGATATTGTGTGTTGTGTGGTTCATTACTCGATGGCTATAAAGGTGTTAGCCACTGAGCCGTGTTTGCTCACCCCATTCTCCCTCCTCAGGTGCAAATCAAGTTGAGAGCTGAACCTTGCAAGGCATCGGGCATAACTCCAAGAACTCTAGAAACTTTTGTATTAAGTTAGTAACTAGCTTTTGGATGGCTTTATAAGCATATCAATCATTGAGCATCTCACATGTTGTATTTTGTACTTGACTCATGATGAATAGGTTGATATGTAACTAAAGCTGTGTATGAACATTGTTATGATTTGAAAAGGGAATGAAAGCTTCAGTACTCTCTTTTTCATGTGTTGGTATTGATTTGTGATCTGTGTATGAACTGGGAAAGAGTATGTGTATGAGTCTTTTAATTATTGAGTTGCTGTTGGGTTTGTGTTTTGGGAGAGCTCTCTGGAAAGTTTGATAAGGTTTATGAGCTATTTATGATGTGTTAAATTGGTAGGTGTGAGTCGTTGGAATTAAATGCAGGTGCTGTCTAAATGGCAGATTCTTAGCAGAGGCTTTGAGTCCACTTTTGACCCTTATAGAATTGGAATTTAGGTCGGTGATCTTCATGGAAGTTGTAGAGAATTATTTTATCTTTCCATAGACACCAAGTTTGCTAAATTTAGAGTTCTGGGTCAAAAGTTATGGTGTTTACAAGTCTGGGTACTGTTTAGGAAGAGCTAGTCGATCGGTCTTAGAGTAAATTTTTGATTCCCTTAGTGGCCGAGCTTGTCTCTGAGTCCTTCTTGAAAAATGTAGATTTTTCTTCTATCTTTCCAACGAAACAAATCGTGTCTGATTTGGAGCTCGGAGTCAAAAGTTATGAGGGTTAGAAGTCAGGTAGGTCGGTTCGCTGGGCAGGTAGCTCGGCCCTCGCCCACGCTGGCGCGCGAGGCCGAGCGCCGCGCCCGAGCGCTGCATGCGAGCGCCTGCGAGCGTTGGGGTCGATTCTTGGCCGACCGACCCCTCTTCCTTCTTTTGGCCATAACTTTTTATGTAGACCTCCGATCGACCCCATTTTTGAAGCGATGGATTTCTAAGATATTTTTCTGTCTTTCCACACTTGATTTATCAGTATTACTTTTAAATTAAAAAGGGTGGTTGATCGGTTGATAAAGTCTGAATATACTTTACTAATTCTAAGATATCCGGAGCTATGGAGCTCGGATCGAGGCGATTCTTGTTTTAAATTAAACTAGAGACATAAACCTACAAGTTTTATGAAGGAACCGATCAGAAATTAAGCCTTTAAGATTTTCAAATTCCGACCTGAAGTCGGTAGTGCTCAGTTTTGGCTGTTTTCTTTGAAATAGTATTTTAACCATAATTTCTTCATTACTTATCCAAATTGAGCGATTTCAGTGGCATTGGAACCGTGAGAGCGTAAGGAACACTTTTCTTAAAAAGCCTATCCAAATCTTCTATTGCAAGTTTCTCTTATTGTGGTCATTATGTGTTCGGTTTTGGGTCCTCTATGCATGTGTGCTTTCGAATGTTGGGCTTCGGAGACGGGGTCCAACATTGTTTGGTATCAGAGCATGCTTTCATGCTTTCGAATGTTGGGCCTCGGAGACGGGGTCCAACAAATCATACTTGTCTTCCTCGTACATTATGACTTAAACCAAAAATGTATCCTAACTTAAGGGTCACTTATAAACGACAATTAGAAGATTTTATTGCTACCATAAGGAATAATCAACAGATAAATCACAGTATAAAACATAAATCACAAAGTTCATTATAGTATATACTCATCCTCTCCCCCACACCTAAATCATACATTGTCCCAAATGTATGCCCAAGATGCTTATATGCCACCAAAATAATAAAAATAAAATAAAGCATAGAGTAGAATACTTCCATCAGTTATGAGCATTTGAAACGAAATGCACTACAGTATAGGTAGACATAGAGGTTGTATGTGACATATAACAGAATTGTCTCCTTTGTTTCTATATTAGTCTTATTGTTTAATTATCTAAACACCCTTCTCATTAGTATTAGTGGTTGATACAATCTCAAATTGATTTTTATCAATTGGATTCACCATGGAATTAAGTCTTGTCATTTTCCTACTAGTGCCTTTTATTTATCCCATAGCTATGAAAAATAAACTAATATCAAAGGCAACCAATGGCTGAAATAATGGACCATAAATAAGTGCACTTATGCTTTATGAAGGTGAGGTTCAATGCCTAAATGTGACTACTAGATTTGGTTATCTTTCTCGTGTGTGTGGTCTCTATTTTAGTCCTACTTGTTGTATGTGGTGCATTAGTTTGCTAGTCCTCAGTGCTAGTTAGGCATGGTTGGATCTCTTAGAACTAGAAGTTGGTTGGTTGACATGTTTTAGTTGAGCTAGATATATAGGATGCTTGCTTTGGACATAGGTTGTGTTGATGTTATCTACTGGATATTAGAAGCTAGAGGGTTGGTCTGTACACAAGTGCAACATTAGTGGACACTGATGTGTTATCATTGGTGGAGCTCACCTAGCTAATAGACATATGTTGAGTAAAGGAACGTTAGAGCTTGGTGTTTAGACGTAGTTGGGACAACACTAGTGGACGATGGTGAAGCTTCCTAGGATATGGAGAACCTGAAGAAAAGAAAAAAGTTAGGGTTTAATTTTGTGTTTTTTATATTAAAACATTTCTAATGTTTTATTTTATTTATTTATATCATCATTTTATTATGTTTTATTCTTGTTTTATCATTTTATTTTATATTTTATTTAAAAACCACAAATTCTTTAAAATTACAAATTACTAACATTTATAAGGTGTAATCATGCCTTATAAATAGTATTATGGAATTTAAGGGGTTCCACTCTAGGAAGTTGAATTACATAAGGCATGATCTAGCCTTTTGAGTTTTAGTATTCTAGAATTTAAGCCTAAGTTACATAAGGCATGATCACACCTTACGAATTTTTGTAATTTGAAATTTTGGATCTTTTATCCTAATAGTTGAATTATATAAAGCGTGATCTCGCCTTATGAATTTTAGGATTATGGAATTTAAGACCTAATTCTCCCTTAAACCATTAAACTAACTATTTAAATAAAAATAAATGAAACTATATATAACTAAAACATAACTAATAAAAATTATCATGTTTTAGGTTTTTTCCTAAAAAACGCAATTTTTTGATATCTTTATGCTCAAAGGAACTTTTCTTACTCAAGCTTCTATGTATTGAGAAAAATGTCAAATCAATATCACCACATTTGAAACCGTCATCTCCTCTTAAAATGGTTTCAATATGTGTCTATTCACTTCAAGCAGTTAATCCAAACCATATTAGGATAGTCATAATAAGTCTCAAATTTTCGTAAATTAGTTAGTTCAAAGCTAACATTTAAACCAAAACTTACCATTAGTTGATGGGTATGATATCATTCCATATTAATTGAATGATAAGAATAAGCTTAGTGTGAAAGAATGAATCATAAATTAAGTAATTGAGATCGCTGCAACTATTCAATTTAGTTATTTATTTCCTATAAGTTAAATATGCAAATTCATAAATAACCTATTTGCTACTTATACTAATCATTCATTACAATTACGAATCAATGAATTTATGGATACCTATAGAATAATCAACATCAGATTAATTTGTAAGATCAATCAATGTTAATTATTCATGAAATATAAGAACACGAAACAAGAAATACTTGAATTAGAATAAGAATCTAAGTTTGGGACAAAACCTCATAAAGTTACAACTAGAGTTTTGAATCCTCTTAAAGCATAATATTTCGATTTAGCCACTCATTGCTTTAGTTCTAACACCAAAATGGAAGAAAATATGAAATATGAATAGAAAATTACAAAGAAATGAAAATAGGGTGATATGGAGAAGTGTAAAACATTTCATCTTCTTTTTCTAAGCTTCCTCTTATCTTGCAAAGATTCCTATCTAAACAAATCCAAATCTCTACATAATAGGACTGGATATAAGTTTCCTAATTGAATTCAAACTCTTGTGGTAAATATGGCAATAGACGTGATCTCACCTTATCCACTGCATAATATGTCCACTTATTCCAAAATTAGTGATTTGGACAAATAATGATCCAATTTCTACTTGTCATCTCCTAAAATAAAATAAATATTAATTCTCTCATTTAAGCACTAAAATATAGCCAAAACAAAAGAGATATGTCCAATTAATATAACCAATTCATAACTTATCATGTTTTGTTGAATCACAACAAGCTATGACCTAATTGAGAAGGAAATGTTACGGTAATTTAGAGAAAATTTTGGATCTGTAAAATCACACAACGTCATCCACTTATGTTGCTCCTAAAGATTTAGATCACAAACAATTAGACATATTAGAGAGATACATTAGTTGGAAAGAAAATAACTTGATGGCCTTCTCTTTCATGCACTTCACTCCATCCTCAACATCGAGAGTGTTGGAGATGTATCAGTCATGCTTAACTTTTTTAAATGAAGTCTCACTTACTCATATTTTTATTTTTGTTAAAAGTATTGAGTGTTGATTTTGACACATTAAGGATAACATATGAAGTAAGAGGGTAATTTAGTGTTTAGCTTTACTTTATGATTTTAGTCTTATTATATATATATATATATATATATGCAAAAATGATTTTTGTCAAGTTTGTTTTAGTTCTTGTTCATTGACTTATCTCTGTAGAGGCCTCAGTTGTTTTATTTATCTATGAATGATTTGATTTGTCATAATTCGTTGATTTAGATTGAAATATAATTGGAAGATTAGCAAGAATGGTTGAATTCTCACTTACTAAACATCGAGTAATTATTTTTTTATGGTTGGTTTATATGCAAATTGTAAAAGGATTTGAGATATTACAACATTATGAGCTTTTGATCCAATAAGCATTTATTATTTTGTGTTTCATTTTCTAAATTGAGTGATTATCATATAGATTGATTTTTTTATAACTTGTTTCTTTATGCATGTCAAGACCGCATTATTGGACTAGATACATTACAATGATAAGAGCATTTAGGTTAACTATTTTGAATTCTTAAGAGGTCACTAGATTATATCTCCCCTAGTTAACCAATTTGATCCTTAACCTTCTTTTTCTTGCATATGAACCACCACATTTACCAATTTTTGTCGATTTAGCTATAATTTTAAACTCTTCGTTGAAAGATTTTATGAGTCTATTTGTACGAGATTCAACATATTATTACGAAATTTGTATATATATATATATATATACAAATTTCGTAATAATATGTTGAATCTCGTACAAATAGACTCATAAAATCTTTCAACGAAGAGTTTAAAATTATAGCTAAATCGACAAAAATTGGTAAATGTGGTGGTTCATATGCAAGAAAAAGAAGGTTAAGGATCAAATTGGTTAACTAGGGGAGATATAATCTAGTGACCTCTTAAGAATTCAAAATAGTTAACCTAAATGCTCTTATCATTGTAATGTATCTAGTCCAATAATGCGGTCTTGACATGCATAAAGAAACAAGTTATAAAAAAATCAATCTATATGATAATCACTCAATTTAGAAAATGAAACACAAAATAATAAATGCTTATTGGATCAAAAGCTCATAATGTTGTAATATCTCAAATCCTTTTACAATTTGCATATAAACCAACCATAAAAAAATAATTACTCGATGTTTAGTAAGTGAGAATTCAACCATTCTTGCTAATCTTCCAATTATATTTCAATCTAAATCAACGAATTATGACAAATCAAATCATTCATAGATAAATAAAACAACTGAGGCCTCTACAGAGATAAGTCAATGAACAAGAACTAAAACAAACTTGACAAAAATCATTTTTGCATATATATATATATATATATATAATAAGACTAAAATCATAAAGTAAAGCTAAACACTAAATTACCCTCTTACTTCATATGTTATCCTTAATGTGTCAAAATCAACACTCAATACTTTTAACAAAAATAAAAATATGAGTAAGTGAGACTTCATTTAAAAAAGTTAAGCATGACTGATACATCTCCAACACTCTCGATGTTGAGGATGGAGTGAAGTGCATGAAAGAGAAGGCCATCAAGTTATTTTCTTTCCAACTAATGTATCTCTCTAATATGTCTAATTGTTTGTGATCTAAATCTTTAGGAGCAACATAAGTGGATGACGTTGTGTGATTTTACAGATCCAAAATTTTCTCTAAATTACCGTAACATTTCCTTCTCAATTAGGTCATAGCTTGTTGTGATTCAACAAAACATGATAAGTTATGAATTGGTTATATTAATTGGACATATCTCTTTTGTTTTGGCTATATTTTAGTGCTTAAATGAGAGAATTAATATTTATTTTATTTTAGGAGATGACAAGTAGAAATTGGATCATTATTTGTCCAAATCACTAATTTTGGAATAAGTGGACATATTATGCAGTGGATAAGGTGAGATCACGTCTATTGCCATATTTACCACAAGAGTTTGAATTCAATTAGGAAACTTATATCCAGTCCTATTATGTAGAGATTTGGATTTGTTTAGATAGGAATCTTTGCAAGATAAGAGGAAGCTTAGAAAAAGAAGATGAAATGTTTTACACTTCTCCATATCACCCTATTTTCATTTCTTTGTAATTTTCTATTCATATTTCATATTTTCTTCCATTTTGGTGTTAGAACTAAAGCAATGAGTGGCTAAATCGAAATATTATGCTTTAAGAGGATTCAAAACTCTAGTTGTAACTTTATGAGGTTTTGTCCCAAACTTAGATTCTTATTCTAATTCAAGTATTTCTTGTTTCGTGTTCTTATATTTCATGAATAATTAACATTGATTGATCTTACAAATTAATCTGATGTTGATTATTCTATAGGTATCCATAAATTCATTGATTCGTAATTGTAATGAATGATTAGTATAAGTAGCAAATAGGTTATTTATGAATTTGCATATTTAACTTATAGGAAATAAATAACTAAATTGAATAGTTGCAGCGATCTCAATTACTTAATTTATGATTCATTCTTTCACACTAAGCTTATTCTTATCATTCAATTAATATGGAATGATATCATACCCATCAACTAATGGTAAGTTTTGGTTTAAATGTTAGCTTTGAACTAACTAATTTACGAAAATTTGAGACTTATTATGACTATCCTAATATGGTTTGGATTAACTGCTTGAAGTGAATAGACACATATTGAAACCATTTTAAGAGGAGATGACGGTTTCAAATGTGGTGATATTGATTTGACATTTTTCTCAATACATAGAAGCTTGAGTAAGAAAAGTTCCTTTGAGCATAAAGATATCAAAAAATTGCGTTTTTTAGGAAAAAACCTAAAACATGATAATTTTTATTAGTTATGTTTTAGTTATATATAGTTTCATTTATTTTTATTTAAATAGTTAGTTTAATGGTTTAAGGGAGAATTAGGTCTTAAATTCCATAATCCTAAAATTCATAAGGCGAGATCACGCTTTATATAATTCAACTATTAGGATAAAAGATCCAAAATTTCAAATTACAAAAATTCGTAAGGTGTGATCATGCCTTATGTAACTTAGGCTTAA
Source organism: Erythroxylum shatona (assembly GCA_027568895.1). Classification (NCBI taxonomy): domain Eukaryota; kingdom Viridiplantae; phylum Streptophyta; class Magnoliopsida; order Malpighiales; family Erythroxylaceae; genus Erythroxylum; species Erythroxylum shatona. The sequence continues at coordinate 3,273 of JAOSBK010032480.1, read as the reverse complement.
ATTCTAGAATACTAAAACTCAAAAGGCTAGATCATGCCTTATGTAATTCAACTTCCTAGAGTGGAACCCCTTAAATTCCATAATACTATTTATAAGGCATGATTACACCTTATAAATGTTAGTAATTTGTAATTTTAAAGAATTTGTGGTTTTTAAATAAAATATAAAATAAAATGATAAAACAAGAATAAAACATAATAAAATGATGATATAAATAAATAAAATAAAACATTAGAAATGTTTTAATATAAAAAACACAAAATTAAACCCTAACTTTTTTCTTTTCTTCAGGTTCTCCATATCCTAGGAAGCTTCACCATCGTCCACTAGTGTTGTCCCAACTACGTCTAAACACCAAGCTCTAACGTTCCTTTACTCAACATATGTCTATTAGCTAGGTGAGCTCCACCAATGATAACACATCAGTGTCCACTAATGTTGCACTTGTGTACAGACCAACCCTCTAGCTTCTAATATCCAGTAGATAACATCAACACAACCTATGTCCAAAGCAAGCATCCTATATATCTAGCTCAACTAAAACATGTCAACCAACCAACTTCTAGTTCTAAGAGATCCAACCATGCCTAACTAGCACTGAGGACTAGCAAACTAATGCACCACATACAACAAGTAGGACTAAAATAGAGACCACACACACGAGAAAGATAACCAAATCTAGTAGTCACATTTAGGCATTGAACCTCACCTTCATAAAGCATAAGTGCACTTATTTATGGTCCATTATTTCAGCCATTGGTTGCCTTTGATATTAGTTTATTTTTCATAGCTATGGGATAAATAAAAGGCACTAGTAGGAAAATGACAAGACTTAATTCCATGGTGAATCCAATTGATAAAAATCAATTTGAGATTGTATCAACCACTAATACTAATGAGAAGGGTGTTTAGATAATTAAACAATAAGACTAATATAGAAACAAAGGAGACAATTCTGTTATATGTCACATACAACCTCTATGTCTACCTATACTGTAGTGCATTTCGTTTCAAATGCTCATAACTGATGGAAGTATTCTACTCTATGCTTTATTTTATTTTTATTATTTTGGTGGCATATAAGCATCTTGGGCATACATTTGGGACAATGTATGATTTAGGTGTGGGGGAGAGGATGAGTATATACTATAATGAACTTTGTGATTTATGTTTTATACTGTGATTTATCTGTTGATTATTCCTTATGGTAGCAATAAAATCTTCTAATTGTCGTTTATAAGTGACCCTTAAGTTAGGATACATTTTTGGTTTAAGTCATAATGTACGAGGAAGACAAGTATGATTTGTTGGACCCCGTCTCCGAGGCCCAACATTCGAAAGCATGAAAGCATGCTCTGATACCAAACAATGTTGGACCCCGTCTCCGAAGCCCAACATTCGAAAGCACACATGCATAGAGGACCCAAAACCGAACACATAATGACCACAATAAGAGAAACTTGCAATAGAAGATTTGGATAGGCTTTTTAAGAAAAGTGTTCCTTACGCTCTCACGGTTCCAATGCCACTGAAATCGCTCAATTTGGATAAGTAATGAAGAAATTATGGTTAAAATACTATTTCAAAGAAAACAGCCAAAACTGAGCACTACCGACTTCAGGTCGGAATTTGAAAATCTTAAAGGCTTAATTTCTGATCGGTTCCTTCATAAAACTTGTAGGTTTATGTCTCTAGTTTAATTTAAAACAAGAATCGCCTCGATCCGAGCTCCATAGCTCCGGATATCTTAGAATTAGTAAAGTATATTCAGACTTTATCAACCGATCAACCACCCTTTTTAATTTAAAAGTAATACTGATAAATCAAGTGTGGAAAGACAGAAAAATATCTTAGAAATCCATCGCTTCAAAAATGGGGTCGATCGGAGGTCTACATAAAAAGTTATGGCCAAAAGAAGGAAGAGGGGTCGGTCGGCCAAGAATCGACCCCAACGCTCGCAGGCGCTCGCATGCAGCGCTCGGGCGCGGCGCTCGGCCTCGCGCGCCAGCGTGGGCGAGGGCCGAGCTACCTGCCCAGCGAACCGACCTACCTGACTTCTAACCCTCATAACTTTTGACTCCGAGCTCCAAATCAGACACGATTTGTTTCGTTGGAAAGATAGAAGAAAAATCTACATTTTTCAAGAAGGACTCAGAGACAAGCTCGGCCACTAAGGGAATCAAAAATTTACTCTAAGACCGATCGACTAGCTCTTCCTAAACAGTACCCAGACTTGTAAACACCATAACTTTTGACCCAGAACTCTAAATTTAGCAAACTTGGTGTCTATGGAAAGATAAAATAATTCTCTACAACTTCCATGAAGATCACCGACCTAAATTCCAATTCTATAAGGGTCAAAAGTGGACTCAAAGCCTCTGCTAAGAATCTGCCATTTAGACAGCACCTGCATTTAATTCCAACGACTCACACCTACCAATTTAACACATCATAAATAGCTCATAAACCTTATCAAACTTTCCAGAGAGCTCTCCCAAAACACAAACCCAACAGCAACTCAATAATTAAAAGACTCATACACATACTCTTTCCCAGTTCATACACAGATCACAAATCAATACCAACACATGAAAAAGAGAGTACTGAAGCTTTCATTCCCTTTTCAAATCATAACAATGTTCATACACAGCTTTAGTTACATATCAACCTATTCATCATGAGTCAAGTACAAAATACAACATGTGAGATGCTCAATGATTGATATGCTTATAAAGCCATCCAAAAGCTAGTTACTAACTTAATACAAAAGTTTCTAGAGTTCTTGGAGTTATGCCCGATGCCTTGCAAGGTTCAGCTCTCAACTTGATTTGCACCTGAGGAGGGAGAATGGGGTGAGCAAACACGGCTCAGTGGCTAACACCTTTATAGCCATCGAGTAATGAACCACACAACACACAATATCAAGAATCCCAAAACATAGCAATTTATCATATGAAGCGCAAATAACCCAAAATCATCACATCAGGCATAACATAGGAATTTATATCAATCAAAACACATATTATGCATCATAAACATGATCAAATGATGAAATGCACACAATTGGCTCGAGAGTTCCTTAAACACAACGAATAAACCGAAGTTTATCGTAAACACAACGAGTCCATTTTCGGATCTCGTGGGCCACAAGCGGGCTGCCGGGAGAAGGCTAGGGGGTCAACGTGCACGTGACTAACGAAATAGGTTCTCTCTCGCCCAATCACAACCAATTTATGCTCACATATTCAAACACAAGAATAGCATTTTATGCTT
>JAOSBK010032479.1:0-11207 GCA_027568895.1 Erythroxylum shatona | reverse complement strand
AAAAAAATGTCGCAGAATGTGCATTTTTGTGACGTTTTATGCAAATTTCCAAAAAACGTCGCAGAATGTGCATTTTCATGACGTTTTATGCATCTTCTTTGAATGTGCATTTTCGTAACGTTTTATGCACGTTTTCAAAAAACCTCGCAGAATGTGCATTTTTGTGACATTTTATGCACGTTTCACTAAAATGTCGCAGAATGTGCATTTTTGTGACGTTTTATCTACATTTTTGATTGTGCATTTTTGTGATGTTTTATGAACATTTCCAAAAAATGACACAAAATGTCCATTTTTCAGTTGTTTTACGTACCTTTTTAAAAAACATCGCAGAATGTGAATTTTTTGTGACGTTTTATGCATGTTTCCAAACAAAGTCACAAAATGTGCATTTTCATGACGTTTTATGCATGTTTTTTGAATGTGCATTTCTGCGGCGTTTTATGCACATTTCCAAAAAAGTCACAAAATGTGCATTTCTGTGAAGTTTTATGCACGTTTTTTAATGTGCATTTTCGTGATGTTTTATGCACGTTTTTTGAATGTGCAATTTCGTGACTTTTTATGCACGCTTTCAAAAAATTTCACAGAATGTGCATTTTTTCAACGCTTTATGTATGTTTTTTGAATGTGCATTTTCGTGACGTTTTATGCATATTTTTTGAATGTTTATATTCGTGACATTTTGTGCACGTTTTCAAAAAATGTCACAGAAAAAAATGCACATTCTGTGACATTTTTCTGAAATGTGCATAAAACGCTATAAAATGCACATTCTGTGACATTTTTGGAAACGTGCATTAAACATCACGAAAATGCACGTTCAAAAAACGTGCATAAAATGTCATGAAAATATACATGATGCAATGTTGTTTGGAAATGTGCATAAAACGTCACAAAAATGCACATTCAAAGAACGTGCTTAAAACGTGACGAAAATGCACATTCAAAAAAAGTGCATAAAATGTCACGAAAATGCACATTCTGTGATTTTTTTGGAAACTTGCAATAAAAAATGCGCCTAAAACGTCACGAAAATGCACATTATGCCACATTTTTTGGAAACGTGCATAAAATGTCACGAAACTGCATATTCTTTGACGTTTTTTGGAAACATGCATAAAACGTCATCAAAATGTACATTCAAAAAGCGTGCGTAAAATTTCATGAAAATGCACATTCAAAAAACATGTTAAAAACCCCACAAAAATGCACATTCAGTGACATTTTTTGAAAACGTGCATAAAATGTCACGAAATTGCACATTCAAAAAACGTGCAGAAAACGTCAAAAAAATGCACATTCTGTGATGTTTTTTAGAAACGTACATAAAACGTCACAAAAATTCACATTCTGTGACATTTTTTGGAAATGTGCATAAAACGTCACAAAAATGCACATTCTGTGATGTTTTTTAGAAATGTACATAAAACGTCAAAAAAATACACATTCTATGACATTTTTTGGAAACGTGCATTAAACATCCCAAAAATGCACAATCAAAATTGTGCATAAAACGTAACGAAAATGCACATTCTACGACATTTTTTGGAAACCTGCGTAAAATGTCATGAAATTGCACATTCAAAAAACGTGTATAAAACATCACAAAAATGCACATTCTATGATGTTATTTAGAAAGGTACATAAAACACCTGAAAAATGCACATTCTGTGATATTTTTTGGAAACGTGCACAAACATCACAAAAATGCACAATAAAAAATGTGCATAAAATGTCAAGAAAATGCACATTTTGCGACGCTTTTGGGAAACGTGCATAAAATGTCACGAAAATGCACAATCCAAAAATGTGCAAAAAATGTGGCAAAAATGCACATTCTTTGACCTTTTTTAGAAACATTCATAAAAAGTCACAATAATGCACATTTTGTGATTTTTTTTGGAAACGTTTATAAAACGTCATGAAAATGCACATTGAAAAAACGTGCGAAAAACGTCACAAAAATGTACATTCTGTTACGTTTTTTGGTAACGTGCGTAAAACGTCATGAAAATGTACATTCAAAAAACGTGCATAAAACGCAACGAAAATGCACATTATGTGACTTTTTTGAAAACGTGCATAAAACGTCATGAAAAAGCACATTCAAAAAATGTGAATGAAACGTCACGAAAATCACATTCTGCGAAGTTTTTTCGAAACGTGCAAAAACGTCACGAAAAGGCACATTCTGTGACATTTTTTGGTAACGTGCATAAAACGTCACGAAAATGTACATTCAAAAAACGTGCATAAAATGCAACGAAAATGCACATTCTGTGACTTTTTTGGAAACGTGCATAAAACATCACGAAAATGCACATTAAATGTCATGAAAATACACATGCATAAAATGTCATGAAAATACACATTCAAAAAATGTGCATGAAATGTAACGAAAATGCACATTTTGTGACTTTTTTGGAAACGTGCATAAAACGTCATGAAAATGCACAGTCAAAAAATGTACTGGAAACGTCACGAAAATCACATTCTGTGAATGTTTTCCGAAACATGCAAAAACGTCACAAAAATGCACATTCTGTGATGTTTTTTGGTAACATGCATAAAATGTTACAAAAATGTATATTCAAAAAACGTGCATAAAATGCAACGAAAATGCACATTCTGTGACTTTTTTTGAAACGTGCATAAAACGTCATGAAAATGCACATTCAAAAAACCTGCAAAAAAACGTCACAAAAATGCACATTCGGTGACGTTTTTTGGAATCGTGAATAAAACGTCACAAAAATGCATTTTCTGTGACTTTTTTGGAAACGTGTGTAAAACGTTGTAAAAATGCACATTCAAAAAATGTGAGTAAAACGTCACGAAAATGCACATTCTGTGACGTTTTTTGAAAACGTACATAAAACGTCACAAAAATGCACATTCTGCGACGTTTTTTGGAAACGTGCATAAAACGCCACGAAAATGCACATTCAAAAAACGTGCTTAAAACATCACGAAATTGCACGTTCTGCAACATTTTTTGGAAACGTGCATAAAACATCACAGAATGTGTACGTTTTTCGTGTACATTTTCGTGATATTTTATGAACGTTTTTTGAATGTGCATTTTTGTGACATTTTATGCACGTTTTTTGAATGCACATTTTTGCGACATTTTATGCACGTTACCAAAAAATGTCACAGAATGTGCATTTTCGTGACATTTTATGCATGTTTTTTGAATGTGTATTTTCGTGACATTTTCCGCATGTTTCCAAAAAACGTCACAGAATGTGTTTTTTGTGAGGTTTTATGCATGTTTTTTGAATGTACATTTTCGTGATGTTTTATGCACGCTTTTTGAATGTGCATTTTTCTAACATTTTATGCACGTTTTCTGAATTTACATTTTAGTGACGTTTTATGCATGTTGCCAAAAAACGTCACAAAATGTGCATTTTTGTAACGTTTTATGCGCGTTTTTTGAATGTGTGTTTTCGTTATGTTTTATGCACGTTTCCAAAAAACATCGCAAAATGTGACTTTTTGTGATATTTTTTGCACGTTTTTTGATTGTGCATTTTCGTGACGTTTTATGCACTTTTCCAAAAAAGGTCACAGAATGTGCATTTTTGTGACGTTTTATGTACGTTTCTAAAAGCCATCAAAGAATATGCATTTTCGTGACGTTTTATGCACGTTTTTTGAAAGTGTATTTTTGAGACATTTTATGCACATTTCCAAAAAACGTCGCAGAAAGTGACTTTTCACGAAATTTTTTGCACGTTTTTTGAATTTGCATTTTCATGACGTTTAATGTACTTTTCCAAAAAATGTCACAGAATGTGCAATTTTTGTGAAGTTTTAAGCAAGTTTCCAAAAAACATCACAGAATGTGCTTTTTTGTGACGTTTTATGCACGTTTTTTGAATGTGCATTTTCATGACGTTTTATGTACGTTTCCAAAAAACGTCACAGAATTTGCATTTTTGTGACATTTTTTGTACGTTTCCAAGAAAAGGTCGTAGTTTTTTTGCGATGTTTTATGCACATTTTATGATTGTGAATTTTCCGGGAAATTTTGTAAACGTTTCCAAAAAATGTCGCAGAATGTGCATTTTCGTGGCATTTTATGTGGTTTCTAAAAAATGTCACAGAATGTGCATTTTCGTGGCGTTTTATGCACGATTTTTGAATGTGCATTTTAGTGACGTTTTATGCACTTTTGTATTGTGCATTTTCACGATCTTTTATGAACGTTTCCAAAAAATGTCAGAATTTGCATTTTCGTGACGTTTTAAACACGTTTTTTCACAATCGACACTTTCGGTCTACCCGGTTAGGGACGTGGGCTCTTGCTACGACCATTTGTGGTCATACTCTAAAGAGGGAAAAAAGCATAAACAAGCCCCAGTCGGTCACAAATTCTTAGTTTTCCAACAAAAAGTCGTTGATTATAGCCTTGCATCCACGATCGGCACATTCAGTCGACCCGGTCAAGGACGTGGGCTCTTGCTACGGCCATGTACGGTCTTACTCTGTAGTGAGAAAATAGCAGAAACAAGCCCCAGTCGGTCACAAATTGCTAGTTTCCCATCAAAAACTCGTCGATTATAGCCTTGCACCCACGATCGGCACATTCGGTCGACCCGATCAGGGACATGGGCTCTTGCTATGGCCATGTGCGGTCTTACTCTGTAGTGAGAAAATAGCAAAAACAAGCCCCAGTCGGTCACGAATCGTCAGTTTCCTATGAAAAACTCATTGATTACAGCTTTGGACCCGTGATCGGCACCGTTGGTCGACTCGGTCAGGGACGTGGGATCTTGCTACGGCCATGTGCGATCATACTCTAAAGAGGGAAAATAGCATAAATAAGCCCCTGTCGGTCCCAAATTGTTAGTTTCCCATCAAAAACTCGTCGATTATAGCCTTGCACCTACGATCGGCACCGTCGATCGACCCGGTCAGGGTCGTGGGCTCTTGCTACAGCCATGTGCGGTCTTACTTTGTAGTGAGAAAATAGCAGAAACAAGCCCCAGTCGGTCACAAATTGTTAGTTTCCCATCAAAAACTCATCAATTATAACCTTGGACCCATGATCGGCACCGTTGGTCGACCCGGTCAGGGAAGTGGGATCTTACTACGGCCATGTGCGGTCATACTCTAAAGAGGGAAAATAGCAGAAGCAAGCCCCAGTTTGTCACAAATTGTTAGTTTCCTAACAAAAACGCGTCAATTATAGCCTTGCACCCACGATCGGCACCGTCGGTCGACCCGGTTAGGGACGTGGGCTCTTGCTACGACCATCTGCGGTCTTACTCTATAGTGAGAAAATAGTAGAAACAAGCCCCAATCGGTCACGAATAGTCAGTTTCCCATCAAAAACTCGTCGATTATGGCCTTGGACCCATGATCAACACCGTTAGTCGACCCGGTCATGGACGTGGGTCCTTGATACGGCCATAGGTAGTCATACTCTAAAGAGGGAAAATAGCAGAAACAAGCCCCAGTCGGTCACAAATTGTTAGTTTCCCATAAAAAACTCATCGATTATAGCGTTGCACCCACGATCGGCACCGTCGGTCGACCCGGTCAAGGACATGGGCTGTTGCTACGACCATGTGCGGTCTTACTCTGTAGTGAGAAAATAGCATAAATAAGCCCCAGTCGGTCACGAATAGTCAGTTTTTCATTAAAAACTTGTCGATTATAGCCTTGGACCCATGATCGGCATCGTTGGTCGACCCGGTCAGGGACGTGGGATCTTGCTACGGCCATGTGCGGTCATACTCTAAAGAGGAAAATAACAGAAACAAGCCCCAGTCGGTCACAAATTTTTAGTTTCCCATCAAAAACTCATCGATTATAGCATTGCACACACGATCGGCACCGTCGGTCGACCCAGTCAGGGACGTGGGCTCTTGCTACGGCCATGTGCGGTCATACTCTAAAGAGGGAAAATAGCATAAACAAGCCCCAGTCGGTCACAAATTTTTAGTTTCCTATCAAAAACTCGTCGAATATAGCCTTGCACCCACAATCGGCACCGTTAGTCGACCCGATCAGGGACGTGGGCTCTTGCTACGGCAATGTGTGGTCTTACTCTATAGTGAGAAAATAGTTGAAACAAGCCCCAGTCGATCACGAATCGTCAGTTTCCCATAAAAAAACTTGTCGATTATAGCCTTAGACCCATGATCTGCACCATTGGTCGACCCGGTCAGGGACGTGTACGGCCATGGGCTATCATACTCTAAAGAGGGAAAATAGCATAAACAAGCCCCAGTCGGTCACAAATTGTTAGTTTCTCAATAAAAACTCGTCAATTATAGCCTTGCACCCATGACCAGCACCGTTGGTCTTCCCAGTTAGGGACGTGGGATCTTGCTACGGTCATGTGCGGTCATACTCTAAAGAGGGAAAATAGCAGAAACAAGCCCCAGTTGGTCCCAAATTGTTAGCTTCCCATAAAAAACTCGTCGATTATAGCCTCGGACCCACGATCGGCACCGTTGCTCGACCCGGTCAAGGACGTGGGCTCTTGCTAGGCCATGTGCGATCTTACTCTGTAGTGAGAAAATAGCAGAAACAAGCACCAGTCAGTCACGAATCGTCAGTTTCTTATGAAAAACTCGTTGATTATAGCCTTGGACCCATGATCGGCACCGTTGGTCGATCCGATAAGGGAAGTGCGATCTTGCTACGGCCATATGTGGTCAAACTCTAAAGAGGAAAAATAGCAGAAACAAGCCCCAGTCGGTCACGAATCGTCAGTTTCCCAACAAAAACTTGTCAATTATAACCTTGCACCCACGATCGGCACCGTTGATCAACCCAGTTAGGGAAGTGGGATCTTGCTACGGCCTTGTGCGGTCATACTCTAAAGAGGGAAAATAGCAGAAACAAGCCCCAGTCGATCACAGATTGTTAGTTTCGCATCAAAAACTCGTCGTTTATAGCCTTGCACACACGATCGGCACCGTCGGTCGACCCGGTCAGGGGCGTGGGCTCTTGCGACGACCATTTGCGGTCTTACTCTATAGTGAGAAAATAGCATAAACAATCCCCAGTCGATCACGAATCGTCAGTTTCCTATGAAAAACTCGTTGATTATAGCCTTGGACCCATGATCGGCACCGTTGTTCTACCCAGTAAGGGAAGTGGGATCTTGCTACGGCCATGTGTGGTCAAACTCTAAAGAGGGAAAATAGCATAAACAAGCCCCAGTCGGTCACAAATTGTGAGTTTCCCAACAAAAACTCGTCAATTATAAACTTGCACCCACGATCGGCATCGTTGGTCGACCCGGTCAGGGAAGTGGGATCTTGCCACGGCCATGTGCGGTCATACTCTAAAGAGGGAAAATAGCATAAACAAGCCCCAGTCGGTCCCAAATTGTTAGTTTTCCATCAAAAACTCGTCGATTATAGCTTTGCACCCACGATCGGCACATTCGGTCGACCTGGTCAGGGACGTGGGCTCTTGCTACGATCATGTGCAATCTTACTCTGTAGTGAGAAAATAGCATAAACATACCCCAGTTTGTCACGAATCGTCAATTTCCTATCAAAAACTCGTCGATTATAGCCTTGGATCCATGATCGGCACCGTTGGTCGACCCGATCAGGGACGTGGGATCTTGCTACGACCATGTGCGGTCATACTCTGCAATGGAAAAATAGCAGAAACAAGCCCCAGTCGATCCCAAATTGTTAGTTTCCCATCAAAAACTCGTCGATTATAGCGTTGCACCCACGATCGGCACCGTTGGTCTACCCAGTCAGGGACGTGGGCTCTTGCTACGACCATGTGCGGTCTTATTATGTAGTGAGAAAATAGCAGAAACAAGCCCCAGTCGGACACGAATCGTCAATTTCCCATCAAAAACTCGTCGATTATAGCCTTGGACCCATGATCGGCACCGTTGGTCGGCCCGGTCAGGGATGTGGGATCTTGCTACGGCCATGTAGCAATAATACTCTAAAGAGAGAAAATAGTAGAAACAAGCCCCAGTCAGTCACATATTGTTAGTTTCCCATCAAAAACTCATCGATTATAGCCTTGGACCCATGATCGGCACCGTTGGTCCACCCGGTCAGGGACGTGGGCTCTTGCTAGGCCATGTGCGGTCATACTCTAAAGAGGGAAAATAGCGGAAACAAGCCCCAATCGGTCACAAATTGTTAGTTTCCCATCAAAAACTCTTCGATTACAGCCTTCCACCCATGATCGGCACCGTCGGTCGACCCGATCAGGGACGTGGGCTCTTGCTACGGCAATGTGCGGTCATACTCTAAAGAGGAAAATAGCATAAACAAGCCCCAATCGGTCACAAATTGTTAGTTTCTCAACAAAAACTTGTCGATTATAGCCTTGCACCCACGATCGGCACCGTTGGTCGACCCGGTCAGGGACGTGGGATCTTGCTACGACCATGTGCAGTCATACTCTAAAGAGGGAAAATAGCAGAAACAAGCCACAATCGGTCACAAATTGTTAGTTTCACATCAAAAACTCGTCGATTACAGCCTTCCACCCACGATCGGCACCGTCGGTCGACCCGGTCAGGGACGTGGGCTCTTGCTACGGCCATGTGCGGTCATACTCTAAAGAGGAAAAATAGTAGAAACAAGCCCCAATCGTAACAAATTGTTAGTTTCACATCAAAAACTCGTTGATTATAGCCTTGCACCCACGATCGACATCGTTGGTCGATCCGCTCAGGGACGTGGGATCTTGCTACGGCCATGTACGGTAATACTCTATAGAGGGAAAATAGCATAAACAAGCCCCAGTCGGTCACGAATCGTCAGTTTCCCATCAAAATCTCGTCGATTATAACCTTGCACCCACGATCGGCATCGTTGGTCAACCCAGTCAGGGACGTGGGCTCTTGCTACGGCCATGTGCGGTCTTACTCTGTAGTGGGAAAATAGCAGAAACAAGCCCCAGTCGGTCACGAATCGTCAGTTTCCCATCAAAAACTCGTCTATTATAGCCTTGCCCCATGATTGGCACCGTTGGTCGACCCGGTCAGGGACGTGGGATCTTGCTACGGCCATGTGCGGTCATACCCTAAAGAGGGAAAATAGCAAGAACAAGCCCCAGTCGGTCACAAATTGTTAGTTTCCCATCAAAAACTTGTCGATTATAGCCTTGCACCCACGATCGGCACTATCGGTCGACCCCGAAAAACGTTGCTTAATGTGCATTTTCGTGACATTTTAAGCACGTTTCTAAGAAATGTCACAGAGTGTGCATGTTTGTGACGTTTTACTTATGTTTCAAAAAACATCACAGAATGTGCATTTTTGTTACTTTTTATGCACGTTTTTTGAATGTGCATTTTCGTGACGTTTTATGAATGCTTCCAAAAAACATCACAGAATGTGCATTTTCGTGGCATTTTAAATACATTTTCTGAATGTGTATTTTCGTGACATTTTATGTACATTTCCAAAAAATGTCGCAGAATATGCATTTTCGTGACGTTTTATGAACTTTTTTGAATATGCATTTTTGTGATGTTTTATGCATATTTCCAAACGTCGCAGCATGTACATTTTCGTGGCGTTTTATGCACGTTTTTTATTGTGCATTTCTGTCATGTTTTATACACGTTTCTAAAAAATGTCACAAAACCTGAATTTTTGTGACGTTTTATGCATGTTTTCAAAAAAAGTCAAAAAATTTGCATTTTCGTGACGTTTTATGTACGTTTCTGAAAAACGTCGCAGCACTTGCATTTTCTTTACGTTTTATGCACGTTTTTTGAATTTGCATTTCCGTGATGTTTTATGCACGTTTCCAATAAAATCACAAAATGTGCATTTTTGTGACGTTTTATGCATGTTTCCAAAAAAGGTCGAAGAATGTGCTTTTTTGTGACATTTTCTGCACGTTTTTTGATTGTGCATTTTCGTGACGTTTTATGCACGTTTCCAAAAAAGGTCACAAAATGTGCATTTTTGTGACGTTTTATGCACATTTCAAAAAAATGTCGCAGAATGTAGATTTTTGTGACGTTTTATCCACGTTTTTTGAATGTGCTTTTTTGTGACATTTTAAAGAAATGTCACAGAATGTGTATTTTTGTGTTTTATGTACGTTTCCAAAATCACAGAATATGCATTTTTGTGATATTTTATGTACGTTTTTTGAATGTGTAATTTCGTGACATTTTTTACATTTTTCCAAAAAATGTCATAGAATGTGCATTTTCGTGACGTTTTATGTACGTTTTTTGAATGTGCATTTTTGTGACATTTTATGCACGTTTTTTGAATGTGCATTTTCGTGTTGTTTTATGCACATTTTTTAAATGTGAATTTTTCTGACGTTTTATGCACGTTTCCAAAAAACACAAAATGTGCATTTTTGTGACGATTTGTGCGCGTTTCGAAAGAACGTCGCAGAATTTGCATTTTTGCGATATTTTTCGCACATTTTTTTATTGTGAAATTTTATGCACGTTTTACAAAAAGTGTCGCATAATGAGCCTTTTCATGACGTTTTATGCGCGTTTCCAAGAAATGTCACAGAATGCGAATTTTTGTGATATTTTATGTACGTTTCCAAAAAATATCATAGAATGTTCATTTTTTGAGGTTTTGTGTACGTTTTTTGAATGTGCAATTTTGTGTCATTTTACGCACGTTTTTTGAAAGTGTATTTTCATGTCGTTTTATGCACATTTTTTAAATGTGCATTTTTCTAACGTTTTATGCACATTTCCAAAAAACATCGCAGAATGCACATTCTTGTGACTTTTTATGCACATTTTTTGAATGTACATTTTCGTGATGTTTTATGCATGTTTTTAAAAAACATCACAGAATGTGCATTTTCGTGAAGTTTAATGCACGTTTCGAAAAATGTCACAGAATGTGCATTTTGGTGACTTTTTATGCACGTTTCCAAAAAATGTCACAGCATGTACATTTTTGTGACTTTTTATGCATGTTTCCAAAAAATGTCACAGAATGTGTATTTTTGTGATGTTTTATGTACGTTTTCAAAAATATAACAGAATGTGCATTTTTGTTACCTTTTATTCACGTTTTTTGAATGTGCATTTTTGTGACGTTTATGCGCGATTCCAAAAAATATCACAGAATGTGCATTTTTTTTGACGCTTTATGCACGTTTCCAAAAAACATCACAAAATGTGCATTTTCGTGATATTTTATGAACATTTTTGACTGTGCATTTTCGTGACGTTTTATGCACGTTTCCAAAAAATATCC
>JAOSBK010032478.1:0-11207 GCA_027568895.1 Erythroxylum shatona | reverse complement strand
TCAAAAGCACCCTTGAATATTCTGACATAACTCTTTCTTCTAGAAAAGTTCTCTCCCTTGTCTTAAATTTCCAATGACACCAAAATCAATCCATTTGGTTCAAAACTCTAAAAGTATTGCCCCAAACATTTTAGACTATTGGTAGACTGAAACAGTACACTATACCTAAGTTTCATCCAGAAATAGAAGTCCTAAAGACTGAAATAGATTTCAAATAATTCATACCATTTGTAGCTGAATGTCTCTAGTTTATCTTGAAACCAAAATCATCTTATTCGGAGGTCTACCGATCCAGAAATCAACAAAACACTGAAGCATGTTCAGTAAAGTATCCAATTCCTACTCTTCCAATTGATACCCTTACTTTGGTTTATTTCATCTTTTTCAAATCAATAACAAAATCTATAAAATTTCATGGAAATGTAGAAAAAAAAGTTTTAGGAATCCAAGGGTTCAATAATCACTTCTTTTGGAGGTCGTATAACAAAATTATGGCCGAAAGAATCAATCAAGATTTGGTCCTCAATCATATTGAACTTGTCTCGGGAAAAATGGCATAACTCTCACTAGAGATGTTGGATTAAGATCATATTAGGATGATTTCAAAGATAACTTTGATATATACAACTTTAAGAAGACCTTAAGGTCAGATTTTATCCTATGAAGGGTCAAAAGGGGCCAGAAAGTAAGTACAGATGAAAAACAGACTCATGAAAAAAGATAAAAGAAGTGGGAAAATTACTATAACTTTCCCTATAGATATCGAATTAAGGTGTTATTTATATGGTTCGAAAGAAAACTTCAAGATATACAAATTTTATGAAGACCTAGAAGACATATTATATCTTTTAAAGGGTAAAAAATGGAACAGAAGATAGGTACAGATGAAGCCAAATGAAAAAGCAGACGAATGGAAAAAGACAGAAGGAGTGGGAAAATTTACTATAACTTTCAATATAGATATCGGATTAAGGTGTTCTTTATATGGTTAAAAATAGGACTTCAAGATATACAACTTTCATGAAGACCTAAAAGACATATTATATCTTATGAAGGGTGAAAAATGGAATAGAAGACAGGTACAGATGAAAAGTAGATTAATGGAAAAAAATAGAATAAGTGGGAAATTTACTATAACTTTCCCTACAGATATCGAATTAAGGTGTTATTTATATGTTTGGAAAGATAACTTCAATATATACAAATTTCATGAAGACCTGAAAGACAGATTATATCTTATAAAGGGTAAAAAATGGAACAAAAGATAAGTATAGATGAAGCCAAATGAAAAAGCAGACGAATGGAAAAAGATAGAAGGAGTGGGAAAATTACTATAACTTTTCCTACAGATATCGGATTAAGGTGTTCTTTATATGGTTAGAAAGAGAACTTCAATATATACAACTTTCATGGAGACCTTGAAGATAGATTCTATCATTAGTAGGGTTGAAAATGGAATAGAAAATAAGCCAGGTGAAAAAATAAAAGAAGCAAAACATAGAAGAAGATGACGTCATCACAGAAGAAACAAAAAGGAGAAAGAAGCAAAACACAGAAGAAGATGATGTCATCACAGAAGAAGCAAAAAATAGAAGAAGATGATGTCATCACAGAAAAAACATAGAAGAAGATGACGTCATCACAGAAGAAGCAAAAAAGGCAGAAGAAGCAAAACACAGAAGAAACAAAACACAGAAGAAGATAACTTATCATAGAAGAAACACAAAAAAGATGACGTCATCACAAAAGAAGCAAAAAGACAGAAGAAGCAAAACACAGAAGAAGCAAAAAATAGAAGAAGCAAAAAGCAAAAGAAGCAAAACATAGAAGAAGCGAAAAGACAGAAGATACATCTTCTTTTTTAAGGACTATAACTTTCAGCCTAGAAATCCAAAAATTTCATACTATATACCGTTGGAAAGCTAAAAGAAGGACCTAAAAATTATCAGAAGAAAACTTTCCCTAATATAGCCTAGATCGATCCAGAATTGCCCTCGAATTCAGATCACAAATTTACATTCATCCAATGTACTACACCCAATTCTCAACTTCATGACAAAATTTGAGATTCTTAAAGACAGAATTTAAATTTGACGTCTTCATAATAAATGTAGCCATATGTCTTTAGTTTAATCCAGATTAAGAACTATCTCTTTTGGATAACTAGAGAAAAAGTTATAGCTAAAAGACTGAAGCATACTCTGTGAATATTTTCTAGATCAACCTCCCATTTTGTTTCACAATCTTTCCTTAGCATAACTCATACCAAGATCACCTTTTCCACTTCATCTACTCGTTATTCTCAACTCCATTTCAAATAAATATCATCCATAAAGAAATTATAATCCATGATTAATCATGAACACCAGTGACAGAATATACACCTATATACATATCCTTCAACAACTTACTACACAAATTCAACTTTATTTTTGCTTTCATTCTACTTCTAACTTTTACCTTAATTCTTTTCATTTCAAAATCTCTTATCCACCAGAAACACCAAAGTAGAACATGACATATCCACATTTCTCATTTATTAGTTCTAGTCTTCTAAGAAAAGTTTGGGGTCCAATAATTAACATGAAAAATCTACATTTAGGGGCTTTGAACTAAATATACATATTAATCCAGATTCAAGTGTTAATTTATTTACCCTTTTCAATTGCACAAACACATTAATGATTCTGTGGTCATTCAAACTTTGTAACTACTCCTAAGTACTTTTTCATGAAAAGCCAAGCTATTACAAGTTCGATAAGTTTTTATAGAAAATACTTTTTTATTTTTTATTTAAAAACGGACTTAGACTTTTATTCGGAGGCAAACATTGATGATGAATGTTGATCCAGTTACTCGACTAAGTCATTTTTTATTAAGCTGCTTGGTTGAAACGTCATTATAGCTTTTTGTTAATGGGCGTTTTATATTGATTTTGGATACATAATTTACTAAACTCTTGTCCATTTAATGTTTAGATTGCATTAATTAAGAGTCATTTGTTTTAATTTTAGGCACATATTAGATTTGGAAACTTGAAAAGCCTAAAGCAAGAGAAGCTCTAAGAGGAAGCAAGGACAAAACATTAGCCCACTGATTTGCTAAACTTTTGTTGATTTAATATTTGTCTTAAGAGTATGACCATCCATTTATTGTTATTTCACTATCAAGAAAATGGGAAAAATATCATTTAGCTCTACTGGATCAAAGAAAATATCATAAATGACTTCGTACCAAATTTATTCTTTGATTCTCATAAAAAAAAAAGATAAAACGGACTTGTAGAATACATTATATAAATATCTTAAAAATTCTATCCAATGCAAACAAAAATTCATCAAGTCATTTACTATTCTCATGGAATGAATCATAAATATAACAACAAATAGATAGGTATGAGAATGACTTACAATGGCGCTAGTTTGCATCCAAATTTATAGAAGTATAAACAACGAGATCTCAAATCTACACACACAGCATCAACCTAGATTTCTAGGCATGTTTTTGGTAATAGTAACAATTACCATAACAAAAGTAACAAAAAGATGATGAACACAGATCACTAGAATTTAGGAGTGCAAAGTTCACAATCTTAATTAATCATCTTTGACAAAGTAAGATAATGCATAAATAGAAGAAGCTACAAATGTCACCATAAAGCACAATCTAAAAAATTTCCTAAGTTGTTGTTTCCTAAAAATAAAATAAAATCAAAATTTACTTAAAAAAGAATGGAAGAATACTTTCCACAAAGATATCATTTACAGAAAGATATGGTATAACAAAAGAAAATTGTTTTGGATGAGATGGGTTATTTTTCTACAATAAAAGAAAAGTATATATATATTCCTCCTTTTTATTTTTTACAGAGCTTCAATTTAAACATGGCAATATTAATACTAATGAAAGGCAAAGGTCTAATAAGACTAAATATAATTTAAAGAATTAGAAAAATTTGGCACATGGTTCCATTCGAACAAAACTCCAAAATCATACGAACGATCCCATCTAAGATATTAACATAAACTAGATATTATGCTCATACTTTTTGTAAAACAATTTGCTTTATTTAAATAATCAACAGTTTAGTAACATAAACTAGATGTTAAGAGAATTAAGAAAGCTCTTGTCCTACTCAATCCTGATGTTCCTGTTTAACACAGATGAATGTTGACATGTATGATTATTGTTAAACTACTTTTGGATTCAGAATTGTACTCTTTGTTCAAAATTTCCAACAAATGGCTCATTGTAAAATGTGAAAACAATATGGACTTCAATAATGTCTGTAAGTATCTGTTACATTATTTTCTTAAGCCCTTTTAGATATTCTTAAGATAATCAAGTTACTAAGATTTCTTTTTTATGGAGATTTATGTTGGCTTAGATCTGCACAATTTGTATAACAAAACATTCAAAGTTAACTGACATATTGAGTTAAACATTCCAAGTTAACTGGCACATTAAGTTATTAACATCATAAAAAAATAGTAGCTATATATCTTTTTTTATCATTATGTGATATAACCTTCAAAAGAAACAATTTTTCAATTTAATTATGGAGTACACAGTACATGAGTTCATAAGCTAAAGCAGGGGAAACAAAAATTTTGTGCTTCTTACACTCACATGATTTATTACATCTATAGTTCAAGATGATTGTGAATCAATGAATGTCCTCCCTATAAGATTAGGTACCCTCTGTTAGAATAGATCATAGACAAGATTATTTTTAAATTACACATAAAACTGAAAATAATAAAGAATAATTACTAAGAGAAAAACGCAATAAGACGGAAATTTTCATAATTTTGAACTTTAGTAAGTTCAACCCAATCATTAAAAAATGATCAAATGGGAAAGTTTACAATTTCTTATCCCTCAAAATATCGCAAGTGCACGAATCATGAGTGTAGCATATGAGGTGTCGATTTCGCGAGGAGTTAGTGAACTAGCTAAATTCTAAGTTATCTAATACTTAAAGGATGAATCCCTAAAGGAGTTTAGAAAATCATCATCAAACACAAATCCATCATTGTCAAATCTATCTCATACATTTAAAAGAAAGAATAACAAAGATGATATGAAAATGTCACTTAGAAGGGTTGGGATGGATCGAGAAGACAGCAGCAATAGTAGCCCTTCTTTTTCCCTTTTCCCTTCTCCTTTTCTCTCCTCTTCTTCTCCTTCCTTGTATCTTCCCCAGTGTAGGAAATAGAGACACATGAAAATTAGGTTCTCCCCCTCTCTCTGTAGTCTTTTCTAATAAAGGTAAAAACTGGGTTTTACTTAGGCCCAAAACTTTTGAAATATCCTTCAAAAAGTTAAGTTTAGAATTTGGTCCACGTCTGTTGTCATACAGGTCACGATCGTGGCCAGCTGAAGTGGGCCATGATTGTGCCCTGATGAATGGGCCTCTATCACGATCGTGGCCCTAGGTCCTCTATCAAGATTCCTTCGAATCTCCTCCGTTCTTCGATATCTAATCTCAAACACTAAACAAATACATCAAGGCACCTTAAATACAAAAAATTAAAGATCAATAGCATGCTCCAATCCACATAACACTCAAAACATAAATATCTAACCAACTAAATCAATTCTAAACCTAAACATGCATGAATCACTTACTTAACAACGAAACACATACTAATATGTCTATTACAACATCATGCAAGCTACAACTATGAACATCCCCACACTTGAACTTTTGCTTTTCCTCAAGCAAAAATAAAACAATCAAAACATAAACACATAAAAAAAACAACAACACATACATATGCAATAATGGTATAATGGTATAGAACTTTATGAAATAAATGTAAATTCAAACACAATCCTTCAAGTTGTTTTAGCTTATTAACCTATGAAATCTGTGTCTTGGCACTTTAGACTAAATATACATATTAATTAAGACCTTAATGTCAAATTCATTCACCCTCATCACTTGCATACACACATTGATAATTATTTGGTCAATCAAAATTGTAACTATCCCTGAGTAGCTTTTCATGAAAATTCAAACTATTCACTAAGATCGATAGGATTTATTAACCAATGCATTATTTTTTTTACTTTTAATTAATATGTACCTAGCCTTTTGATGCAAAGGTAAACATTTTTTATGAATGTCCCTCGATTACTCAGCTGGATTTGAAGTGAATCACACGTTAATATAAGACTTATTATATGATATATAAATGCACAAGAAAGGGGGGTTGAATTGTGTATTCCCTTTTTTTAAAAAAAAACCCTTCGAAAATGTTTTGTTAAAAGAAACTTGTTCTTTTCACAAGAACTACTGAAAATCAAAGTTAATCGTATTTTTCGAAAACTTGTTTAAAAACTAGTAAGATCGAAAATTTGAACGATAAGAGAGATTGAGGGTAGAGAGAAGTTGACACAGTAATTTTTATACTGGTTCACCCCAAACCGTGGGCTACGTCCAGTCCTCAGATATCTTTCTGAGATTTCACTACTTCTCAAATGTTACAAGTATTCTTTGTCTCCGAGCCTCTTCAGGTCTCTTACAGTCAGTATTCTTTCACACTTAGCCTCTGCAGGCTATCTGTACAACTTTCAAAAGAAAGATTTTTGAGCTTTGTTACAGTAAGATAGCTCTAGATTATTGCACAATATTTTCTCTCAAGTATTACTAAGCACTTGTAACTTTTGCGTGTTGTGTTCATGTAACTTTTCAATCTTCGACTTCGACTCATATTTATAGTCTTCATCTTCAACTGCTTCTTGAATATTGATTCTTGCTTCTTTAATCTTGTTTCTTGAAAGAAGCAGTTATTCAGGTGAGTTCTGTAACTAACTTAAACTGATTCTTGATTCTAACGTGGTTTGCTTCCGTCTGCTTTTGCTTCCATCTACTTTTGGCTTTTGTCTGCTTTTGCTTCCGTCTGCTTTTGCTTTTGCGTTCTTTTGCTTCCGTCTGCTTTTGCTTCCGTCTGCTTTTGCTTCTGTCTGCTTTTGCTTTTGTCTTCTTTTCAATATCTTCCATCTGTTTTTGCTTTCGTCTGCTTTTCAATATCTTCCGTCTGTTTTTGCTTTCGTCTGCTTTTCAATATCTTCCGTTTGTTTTTGCTTTCGTCTGCTTTTCAATATCTTCCTTCTGTTTTTGCTTTCGTCTGCTTTTCAATATCTTTCGTCTATTTTTTTTCTTTTGTCTGCTTTTGCTTCCGTCTGTTTTTCAATAGCTTCCGTCTGCTTTTCAATATTATTTGTACTTCATCAAAATCATGTATGTAAAGTCATTTTGACTTAACAAAAACTGACCTTTATGTAGTCTTTTCCTTTACTGAAACCCCTGTAAAGAATTGCATACATGGTTAGTGACTCTTGAATCTAATATCTAAGAATCAAATGAATCTGCCACATTTCTAGTTATTAACAAACAGAAGAAACCTATACCTTGTTTTTTTTTTAAGGACTCAAGATAGATTACACAGTTTCTTTTTGCAGTGACCCTGCTCACCATATTGGAAACACTTTCCCTTAATGTCTGCTTTGGCCTTCTTTTTCATGGTTTGGACCTTGACCCCTATTTGGGCCTTCTTTTTCATTGGACCCTTCTTCTTTTGCCTGCCCTTACCCTTGGGCTTAGAAGAAGATGCTATATTAGCCTCAAGCCCATTAGCTTTGATATTTAATATCTCCTCGTGCTCTGGACGGTATTCATCAACTTACTCAAGGTGTAATCCTTGTTGTTGAGCTCATAGTCTAACTTAAACTGCTTAAAACATGAGTTTAAGCTATTGATGATCATAATCATCTGTGTGTCTACATCCATATCCGCCCCAAGCATCTCAGCCTCAATAACCGTAAAGATTACCTTAAGCATGTAATCCCGCACCGGTTTACCAAGTTTTTGTCTAAGATTATGAAAGGTTTGGATAGCTTTCACTCTTGCAGGCCTTGTCCATACACCAAACATCTCATGTAGGTGATGGACCATTACACCAGCAGCTTTCATGCAAGCAATTTTCTTTTTCAACATTCCGCTGACACAACCTAAAATATAGCACTTAGTCATCTTATCAGTATTCTACCATCGCTCATGTTGTTGGACTTGCTAAGAAGTTGAACTGCCACTAGGTGGTGCAGGCTCATTGTTCATTAATACCCATGAAATTCATTCATATTAAAGAATAATGTCAAGGTTACATCTCCATTCATTAAAATTCTCTCCATATTCTAATTTGTTTTTAGTCAAGAGCAAAGTGAGTGGATTCATATTGTGGTTGATTATGTCTGAAAATATAAATTATTAAAGCACGAGCATACTAGTCAATAATATTGGAACTTCGTATAAAATCATGATGCATGTATGCATGATGATAGATTTAACAAAACATAAAAATTTAAAACTTTATATGACGGTTATTTTTCTTATTTATAATGGACTAAGTGACAATGGGCCATCTTATCCATTAAAAAAAATGGGACCCTCCTACTCACAAAACGACCAGGCATCTTCATGCCTAACTTTTTAAGAAATGCTATAATTTGTTCTATACATTTATCAATAGATCTACGATAGGTAGGTTATTGATAAACTATATTGAATGTGTAACCATTTGATTCATCCACTAAAGATTCTTGCAAACCATGCCTTGATGGGAGGTCACATTTACTACCAATAAGTGGACTTATCCTTTAGGAGAACCAAACCATGCAAGATCTAGGATTCATGCCCTCCAGTAGGGAGTAACACTTCACCACATGCAAATAAGCCATCACATGGGGACCGTGGACTCTCACATAAGTATCCTATCCACTTTTTGGGCTTTAAATTTTAATAAATTCCATCTTGTCTAGATGTAATTTATTATCCATCCTATATTGTTTCATTATATATCTCATATGTAATGAATGCATGGCAAAACCTAGGGTTGGCAATTTTCTAAATGGCATACAATCACATAATATTACATATTATTTGCATCCATTTATCCATTTATCTCATGAATTAATAGGCCACTTTTGATTGTCCATCTTAGAACATAAATAAAATTACAAGGCTTTTAGGCCCAAAATTTTCTTCTTGGACTTGGATCTGCTTCAAAATCTTCATCCATATATGACCTAACCCATTCAGTAAAAAGTGTGTTATGGCATTTTCATAAAACCAAAATTGGTTACTTTGAAAAGAAAAATTCCAGCACTTGTTTTTCATCAAAATCGAGGCTTTGGCAATATGAAAACAAAAATTCCAACACTTGTTTTTGGTAAATTTGATACTCAAAAAATTCCAACACTTCTGTTTCATAAAATTGAAACCTTGTTAAAACAAAAATTCTAGCACCTTGGTTTTCACAAAACCAAAACTTTGTTAAACAAAATTCCAACACTTTGATTTTCATAAAACTGAAAATTTTCCATACACCAAAGGATATACCGAAACCATTACCTATTCTTCTCTTCAATCCATGGTTGCTCCATCATCAATATTACATCAATTTGTACATTAAAAAATTAAAGAAAATAGAAAAATGAAGCCAAGGAGGAAATATGACGATGATAGGCCACCCTTCTTGTTACAAACCAAACGAAAAAAAAAACTTATAAGGTAAAACTATATTCTATGGACAACCAAAAACGCAACACATACACCATATATAATTCTATCACATAAAAATATGCAGCGTATAGAATTGAATTGCTAACCCATGCATCACATATAGAAACCGAAATCATGCATAATAAAATGGCTCTGATACCAATTGTTAGATCGAAAACAAAAGCATGTAAGATTTGGCTGAAACAGTATATTTCAAAACATTTTTCGAAATCAAAACGCAGCGGAAACAACATAACCAAATCAATATGTTTCAACCATAGATGATATGGTATAAGGAAAATAATTAACATAAGAACAGGATGAAAATTATATTGACTCCTTATTATAACTTTGACTCCTCGTTTTGTATCCTCTCCCCGTTATTATATCCTCGACCAATTCGATCTACCACTTATTCTCCTTGGACAACTTGGTTACAAAGATCCTTCAGTGGGAAAGGAGAAGAAATCTTGAAGAGATTTTTTTTAGTTGAAAGATGCCAAATATGAGAACCTTCTCATTCAAGTTTCAGCTAGGTTATGCAAAAAAGGAGAAAGTGAGTCAAAAAATGCAAGAATCCCCACTTCTCTCCTTCTCAATTTTGGTTAACATGAAAGAAAGAAGTGATATGCATCCAATGCATCACTTCATTCTTTAATCAATCATAAAAAAGCCAATAAATGAGAATCTTCTCACTTGTTTAAGATGGCTATATGAAAAGACCAATAACCTAAATGAGACCCTCTCATTTTCGGTAATGAGATGAAAGAAGGGAGAGAGTACATCAAATGCACCTCCTTCTTCCTTAATCAAATGAATGTTAAAAGGTTGCATTACATGACATCATTAAAAGACAACCATTAAACTATTAAATGATAAGATCATTACTCCATTTAATGATAACGAAGCATGATAAAAATCATCTTAAATTTAGCAATTCAATGCTAAATGTGCAGCTGCACATTTAACTATAAAAAACTGAAATATGCCCTCCCTTTTTTAATAACTTTATTTTAATTTAATTAATCTAATTAATCAAATCAAACCATGTCTAGCCCAATATTAAATGTTCATTTAGGCTTCTAATTAACAATTAATTAGTGGAAGCCTAACATTCAATCCTAGGCTTTAAAACCTCTATTTATATTTCTTACTTTGCTTGATAATCTTCCTAGAAGCCAAGTGGGGAATCTAATTAGACTTATATAATTCAAGCTCTAATAAGCCTAGAATTAATTTAATCTCATTAGAATTAATTTCATCTTATTAACCAAATGTTATTCCACTAAAGATAATTAGTTGAACTTTTGAATTTCTAAATCTTATGAGAACACATGTTTCAAATAATATTGTCCAATTGTAAACATTATTGTGAACCATATTATAGCCATCCATATAATAAAGGATAAAATTACTATTTTGCTTTATATGATAATTAACACACAAGATTTAATCTTGGTGTTAAAACTTGATGGATAGCTAGTCCATCAAACTACTGGCACTAGTTTAATCACCAATCTCTGTAAAACATCTAGTAGTGATGATATCACTATAAACTCTTTATTGTTAGTAGTGTGCCCTAGGCCAATGGATATTTGTGATTCATGTATTAACATTATGACTTGTTAATAATATATTA
>JAOSBK010032477.1:0-11209 GCA_027568895.1 Erythroxylum shatona | reverse complement strand
TCTTATTTGTCTGCTCTTGTTCAGGTTTAGAATTATTACCCTATCTTTGATTAATGCAAGATCTAGTTTATATAAAATATATATATATATATATATATATATATATCAAATTATTTCTAGGAGTTTTACACTTAAAACTAACAAAGCCTTAAAATTAAACTATCATTTAAGAAGGTTGAATCTCAACCTTAGGACCAAATCAACAGGATCCAAGACACCAAAATAGAAAAGCAAAACTAAAATAGATTATTAAAGGGGTAATGGCCTGGAGAAATTATCTAAGAACATAGATTTAAAATAACCTGTGCCCGCATGTTTCAAACAGCGTCCAACCATAAAATAATTGGGAAAGAGAAATTTTTGTTGGGTGAGATGTTATTGGAAGAGAGGGCATAGGAAACAGGTGATTTGAATTGATGGGTGGAAATGGCATATAATTATTAAAGCCTAATTTGTTGAACAAAGCATCATCCATTTATTTAATTAAAAAAAACTATATACACGTAACTCCCGACTCCTTGCTGCTATAACTCTACATCTAGGGATAATGATAAGTTCGTCCACAAAAGAAAACAAAACCAGCCTGGTTTATATGCCATTCAGCTAGCCCATAGTCCATTTTTTAACCTTGGGAACGAACTGAAACTGGCAATTCTATACAATAACTAGTGGGGAACATTTGTCATTTCAATTTACCAATCTTTCAAGTTGCCCATAATTTTGTTTTGCCATTTCATTACTCTACCTGATTTTCAACTCATGATCCACTCAAAGCTCTGGAAAACCTGAGGTTTCCATAATGGTTTAACATGGCAGCTAAAGTAGAATTTAATCCACATACCCCTTATATTCATGTCCACAAGAAGGTTAGTTTTCAATGTGACAAAATGTAAGGCAATGGTACATTTTCCCAAAACTTAGCCTCAATCTCAGGTTCATTCATTCCACAAGCAAGGTGAAATAAAAACTAGTTGCCGATGCAATATGGAAACAGAAGACGGAGAGACTCTGCACATATCCCAGGTTTCTTCAAGACATCCATGATAATAAACTTCGGAGCCCTTGTTAATGTAGAAGTTAACTGGTTTCAGATTTGTCCAAAGCTGCAGAAGAAACTCGCTATTAAAACGAAATGTTGCTATAAGGACACATGTACATGCAGGGGAGAGAGAGATTACTGTTATAATTCAAAAGCTTCTCAATTAGGTCAACATGAGTCATTAGCATTCGTCTACAGCAATACCGGACCAAGCCAAGTGCATCAAGAGCATCTCTGCATACAAAACACTCAATTATCACAAATTCATAATTATTTATAACAAAGTTCACAAACATATTTTGGAACGATAGGATCTACCATCCTGCACAAGTTAAAATTCATATAATAAAGATGAGGCATCAGCCATTTAATAGTGTTGATCAATCAATAAAGCAAGTGATGCATCTTTAACACCAAACTGGAACTTAAACTGAAGTTATCCAGTTTGACAATCTTCTATCAAAATCTTTCTGGATTAGTTGAATCACATTGCCCTACTTCATCACACTTGACACAATCTAGAATCAGAGACAAAATTCGCTGAAAATAAATGGTTTGAAATGGAAAAATCAAATGTTCATAAAGACTGAAGCATAAAATTAATAGCAAACATAAACTGTTAACATAAAAAGGGTTGTAAAAAGATTTATCTTATGAACTTGATCTATTGCATATATTGTGGACTAAACTAACCAAAATATGAAATGTAAGACTTAAAAGTCGATAATGGAAAAGAATCACGGAAACTCAAAGCTGATACCTTTACTTATCAAGCAGACTTCATAACCAAAATAAACAAGAAATTTGAAAATGGGATAAACATATAACTAAATAACACCATACCATTTCCCGGTAAGAATGAAGCAAATTCAAAGGGGAACAAACAAGTATTACAACCCCGACAATGGTCTGCCACCAAATCACAGCAGATAAATGGAAAATCTTCCACATATGATGCTGTAGATTCATGTAGAAAAATCAAAACCCAAAAAATCCCATCTACGAATTCACCACTGCAGCGGAGAAACTATATATATATAGATATATAAGAAAACCCTTCTTTGCTCACAAAAAGATATTGAAGAAAAGGAAATAAAGAAAAACAATAATAATTTCGAGTCTCACCCTTCACTGTAATCCGCCTGAAGAAGGTCGAGATACATGTCCCATTTGTTTCCAATCACCTAGCCAGACCAAGCAACAAAACCACAGCTTAGAATTTAACCTCAAATATACTAGAACTAGAAACACGATCCATAGAAACTGGTACCTTGCCACATGTGAAGCAGCGAACTGGAATAATCATTCTCTCTTAGCGCTAAATATCTTGTCTAGCTAGTGAAGAGAAACCTATAAGAAGTGTCCACAAATGTCGGGATTACGGATTAGGGATTTGAACCAAAAATTGAGAAGAAGCTACTACCAAGTGAGGAAGGATAAGGGGTGGCATCTAGTTTTAACCAGACAAAGCACAACATTGCTTAAAGGAAGCAAGATGAAGTATGCGCATGCATCCAGAATATAAATTCATTACCTTCGGCGTCTGATCTTGCGTTGAGGGGACGATCGCCTTGGGATCTCTCTCAACGCCCAACCCTAATTGGGTAAATAATGAAGACGCGATCCTCTGTTGTGGATGCTTTTACCGTTTTACTAAAACGTTGTCGTCTTTTTGTTTTTTAAAATCAATCTCACTTGGAACGTTGTCGTTAGAGTTAATTCCTCTCCAAACTTTTTGTTCTGCTCTTTATTATTATCAATCAATCAATTTTTAATTGAAAATTAGTAAGACAGGCCTGAAAATTGATGCCTATTATAACTCTGAATTCAGTATACATTTATTCGTAGCCCAAAATTTAAATCTCAATATCCTCGCAGGTCTGCAAAACGACGCTGGAATTGGTTTCTGAAAAACACTAGCAAAACAATGCTTCAAAATCAAAATAGGTCTTTAGGCGAATACCTGCATTTATATATTGGAGAGTGAGTATTAGGGAGGTCACATGATCTAACAATATGGCTCAAGCCAATGTTTTGAGAAGGTTAAGGCTGGGTCTGGGCAAAGCATAGCATTGATGGAACCGAATAGGACGAGACACGACATTTTGATGGATCTTTATTATTTTATATTACTATTATCCTTATTATCTTTATTATTATTATTATTATTTATCTTTTTCTTTTTCTTTATTTTTATTATTACTATTATTATTATTATTATTATTATTATTATTATTATTATTATTATTATTATTATATTTACAATTATTATTATTATTATTATTATTATTATTTATTGATATTATTATTTTAAATATATATGTATTTAAAAAATTAAATTAAAATTGCTTTTTTCTTTCTTTTATTTTATTTTATTTTATTTTAATTTATTTTTACATATATATTTTTATTTTATATTTTTATTTTATTTTATTATATATATATGTTTTATTTATTTGTTTTCTTTTTTATATAGTATTTTCTTGATAAATTATTATAATTATTATATTATTATTATTCCTTCTCATAGCGCACCTAGCAACGAGAAAAGCTGGTCTTTGTAAGGCGAAAGATCATAGCAGATTATGGTTACCATTAGGTATATATATGGATTTACTGCTCGTCTTTACGTTTTTATCCTTTTAATCTACATTTCTATTATCATGTCGCATATGCATGTGTGCTTACTGAAAACAGCCTCTCTACAATGTAGGGATAAGATTGCGTACTATCAGGCCCCTACAGATCCTACTTCATTGCGGAATTTTGGGGTATGATGATGATGATGTTCTTCTCTTTCATATAGACATATTTACTTGGTTGATAATGAATTATGTTCAAAATGTTTTTAACTACTTTTTTTTGTATAAAGGGAGAAAGACAATAGAGGTTACATAACAAGTCTGGGGAAGCGGATTCTCGATATATCCTCGATAAGAAGGAGTTGGCACCCTATAGGTGTAGTATAAAAAAAGGTGAGACCAATAGTGAAATGATCTATGTGAGTAGCAAGCCAGTCAGCGCATCTGTTGCTCTCTCGGTAAACATAAGTTTTTAACTACTTTACCGTATCAATGATAATTATATTTAATAATCAGTTGATTATATTGTCGGATTGAACTTAATCCGCTAATTTTGAAAGTGCTACTATCAATCACGTTTTTCTTCGATAGCTAAAAAATTATGGGATAAAAGATTGTTATATCTAAAAATTATTACAAATTACTCAAAGGTCCCGTTTGTTGGCATGGATTGTTGACTGGGAAAGTAATTTTTTTTCATAAAATTAATATTATTACGTTTGGTTCGTTTTTTTGAGTTGTTAAGAAAGTAAAAACTTTCCTAATTTAGATTTTAAATATTTTTACACAAAAGTTTCAATCAACAATCTTCAAGTTCATATTTTTCCTTATTTAATGATTTTATTTTTTATTAATTTGTAGGGATATAATTGAAAATACAAGTCAAAATTAAGTTACATTATATAAAATACTATTGCACACCAAACACTATAATAAGAATTCACCCAATTTTCTTATTAGAATTCGTATAAGTATCCAAACATGTAAATATCTTTACTTTTCATATATTTATTTTCTGAAGAATCATATTCCAAATTCACTTTACTTTCTCGTCAACCAAACGGAGCCAAAGTGATATGAATAGAGATAGAGACAGAGATAAAGATAAAGATAAAGATAAATCGAGATAGAGAAACTAAGTTATTATTTAGAGAAACTAAGTTATTATTTAAATTTAATATTTTTAATTTTAATGTTTGAAGTTGAATTAATATCAAATTTGAGTCAGAATATACAAAGAGTTGTCATCTTATTATATACATCTGCCTTTAACTTTGAAAGTAAACATAAAAGAAAACTAAAAGAATTAAGTAAATTGAACGGTCGAGGAATCGAGGAATATCCAATATAATACTCACATCGTTATAAATCTTTTTTTAAGTCATACCTTTATAAGTCGTTTTATACATAAATAGTTATACTAAACAGTTAATTTTACGAAATATCTTTAAATAAATAGCTATCAAATCAGCTATATTAATTCGTTGTCAGTTAACCGCTGATAAGATCAGCTAATTGTTAATGCAATATGTTGATTGTTTAATAAGATATGGCTTTATTATTTGTAACAGTGGACAGAAATTGAAAGCAGTGGACGAAAATTGCATATAATTATTCCGACCTAATTCGTTAAAAAAAAGTATCATCCATTTATTTAATTAAAAAAACACTATATGTCGGTTTATGCTCTTGCAACCAATTGTTGGTTGTAAATTTATTTGTATGACATTATTTTATTCAATAAAAGGCATACTTTATTTTTATGTATTTGTTAATTATTTAATTATTAATCATAAAGATAAAATCTATTAAATAATTGTTATGCAATTAAAAATTATAATGCAATTATAATTATGAAATTCGAATTGCATTTTGTATTATTCTTAAAATGTTTCTATTCATATTTTCATTAAGACGGGGCATTGATGAAATGATTAGACTAGCATGTGTTTTGTTTATTTCTTATGAAGAAAGTAATCGATCTCATAAATTAAAGTATGGAGATACTTAAACAAACATATGAGTTCTCAATAGAGAATAAGTTCATTG
Source organism: Erythroxylum shatona (assembly GCA_027568895.1). Lineage (NCBI taxonomy): Eukaryota > Viridiplantae > Streptophyta > Magnoliopsida > Malpighiales > Erythroxylaceae > Erythroxylum > Erythroxylum shatona. The sequence continues at coordinate 5,539 of JAOSBK010032477.1, read as the reverse complement.
AACTGACTCAATTATGAGAATCTTGAATGAAACATTACTTGTGTGTTTGTGGATTATCTCATTATGATGATTATATAATTTATCCTTAGACTTGAGATTACCCAAGTTATCTCATTTAGGAATTAGTATGTTTTGATGCTATTTATATTCTATTATTGGAGTAGTTCAATTCGGTAGTTATTGGATATAGTATGAACTATGTAGAAATAGTTGAGTAAATCAATAAATAATTTATTGTCCTAAAGTAATTAGGGAGAATGTTCTGTTGTTCTTAATTAATAATAATTTTAGGAATCTCTGGTCAGAGTAAATTGAAATTTAGAAAAGTTGTTTTCAAATATCAATTATAAATCATTTACTAATTAGCAAAAACGAACATGATTGGATTATTTAAAGTAGACACGAATTTCATACTCTAAATCCAATTAGAACATTAGATGATGAAGGATTAATTTACACATTATAACCATACATATACAGGTTAAGTCAAACTATTTTGACATTCTTAATATTTAGGTGGTCATGACATGTTGCTAGACGTCAATAATGATTTATGATTATAAATTATTTAATTAGAGAATTTAAGATAAATTAAAAGGAGTTTTAATTTATCTGATTCTAATTATGAATTATAATTATAATTTATAATTATGGCCAACATATTAGGAACCTAATAGGTTACACATAAAAAGTCTATAAAAGAAAAAGTGAAATTTGAATTAAGTTGGACTTAATTAAAAGTTTTAGAAACTTTAAGGATTAATATGTGATATTTGATCTTATAAGGACTAATTCATAATTATGAATAAAGTTTGACTCTAGTTGTAATTTTGATAAAATCCAAGAATATGATAAATATGTTTTTTCATATAAGAGGAAAAATTAGAAAATTTGGAGCTAACATTTCTTACATTTTTCCTTTCAAATTAGATTTGAGTTTTTTCTGAATAGATAAGTGGATATCATTAGAGGATAGATGATTGAACGACTCGTGGATTGATAGATTCAAGGCGAAAAGAAAATTACAATAGGAAATCGAAACAGGTTAGTATAACTTTGTTAATTTCTTGTTTTATGTTTCAAATTAAATTTTGTTAAAGTTGATTTTGTTGATTTTAAATTCATTATGCTGCGCTTAAATATGATCTTTCGTTTATTTTCTAATAGTGGTATCAGAACTACCTTTAACAAATTTAATTTTGATTTGATTTTAATATGTAAAAGTTGCATATTTATACGTTGAAACTATTTTGACAATTTGGTTTGGTGATATGAAAATGTGATTTTTGGAGAGGATTTTTTTGTGTGTTACGAAATGATTCTACATGTTTACTCCTTGCAATTTGTTATATTAATTTCTGGAACTGTTCTGAAAGTATTGTTCATGCTCCACGTGATTAATATTTTTCTGCTAGTTATGGAAATGTTCCATCAATTTGTCTTTAGTTTGCTGTCTAGAAACATTCTGGAATGCCTTCATTTGTTCTTTGGAAATGAAACTGGAATGTTTTATTTTTCTGGAAAATTTTGTTCTTGTTCTTGTTCAGGTTTATCCTGAAAGTGTTTCTGGATATGGAAGGACATATTTTATATCTTAGTTGACAGCTACTTTTGCTTGCATTAACTATATCTGGACAAGATGTAAAATAGTTACATCATTTTTTAGAAATGTGGAATACGATTCAAGTGTTTCTAGAATTTTTTTTGTTTTGATCTTTGTTACGTTCCTTTTTTACTTGTGCGTTGTTTCTTGAAAAACCTGAAGAGTTTCATTCATTATTGTTGTCTCTTCATTTGCCTTATTAAAAAAAATGCAGCGCACATTTTTGCTAGTCTTAATAAAGTCTAGTATCTATTATTTTTCTAGTTTTCAATGCATAACGTATGCTTTGATCATGGTTTAGAATTGGAAACGGTTCCATTACCGAAAATGGGGTCTATCCACTTTCTCAAGCATTGATAGTTTTTGTCCATTAAATCACCTTTTATTAACATGCGGTGGCCATTAAATTTAAGATTTAAATGGGTTATGTTTGTGTTTGATTTTTTATTTTTTTGTTACTGTTCATTCAATGTTTATTTAATCAAACTCGGGTGCTTTAATGGTTGTTAATGTATGTTTGGTTAATGGGATTAATTGTCTTAAGGACTATCGAAACAGAGATCACCGATGGTAGGTGTAGCCACCGGCGGTGGCGGTGGTATTTTCTCTCTCTACAAAGAGTTCTCTCTCTAGAGATTTTTGTGTATAAACTTGTGTTTTACATACCTTTCGAGACAGTAAATTGGAGGCATAGCCTGGTAGACCAAAGAGCAGACCATAAAATAAAAGAAGAAAACCAGCAATGGCTTCTAGAGAAGAAGGGGCACGTGCAGGCCAGGAGGCGCTCTGTTGGCACGTGCGCTGCTTCCTTATTGTGGTTGTGCTTTGCACGCACCAACTGCTTCCTTTTTTCAATTTAATTTAGTTTTTCAAGAGTTGATTAATTAAATTAAATTAATTATCAAATTAATATTTAGAATTAAGTCAAGTGCTCAATTTATTTTTCATAATTAGATTATGTCAAATAAAATAATATAATGAGATCATATTATTTAGAATGAGACCTATTTTTAAATCCCTCATTAAAATATTAAGTACATGTTTAGAACATGAATAATGTCTTCCATTGTTATAGGATTAAACCAAATTTTTGTTTATCGTTAGACTTATTGAGTAAACTCAAGACCGCTTTAACCCAAACATGTTTAGTCTTATAACGATGAGTTTAACTTAACTAAATTTATATGATTTAGATGAGTAAACTCATGATTATATTAATTTGGAGGCAAGGTTAGGAATCATTAGATATATTTTTGGCAAAGAGTTGTCTCCTAACGAATCTAGGAATCGCATAGGATGTGACTAATAAAATGTCATCTGCATAATTTTAATTTAGTTAGTTTGTTGAGCAAACTGAAGATCAATTAAATTAAAATGGGATCCTAGCTCGCTAGGAAATTATGTGATAATTTCTTAAATTAATAGTGATTGCTATTAATTTGTTTAAAATAGTGGAAGTAACCAAATATTAAAAAAAAATCCTATTTATTTGGTTTTAGACACAAACTAAATTTTCGCTCTTTGATGTTTTAGATTTTGAAAAAAGAATACGAACTTGTCCCTGAGGAACATCATGGATGCAAACAAATTGACTGGACCAAACTTTTCAGGCTGTTTGTGTAACCTTAAAATTGTTTTAAGGCAAGAAGACAAATTGTACATTTTTGACACTGAGCTTTCACTTGAACCTACGCAAGATGTTGCCAATGAGGATTGGGAATATTATCAAAGTCATATTGATGACAATGAGCAAGTGACATGTGTAGCTTCAAAGGCAACATGAAAAATATGAATGTAAGGGAAATGTTCTTGCGCTTTCAATAGTTGATTGGTGCACAGAGTCAGGTGGAGAGGTTTGAGACTACAAGAGCTCTGTTTCAATGTCGGATGGCTCTTAGATCTTCAAAGGAACTTCATGTTCTAAAGATGATTGGTTACATTGAAAAATTAGGCCAATTGGGGTATGACCTGAACCTTGAGTTGAGCATTGATTTAATACTACAGTCTCTTGCTCCGAGTTTTTCACAATTTATTATGAACTTCTACATGAACAAAAAGGAAATCTCATTGGTTGAATCACTTAATATGCTCAAGACCGCTAAGGGATGCCTTAAGAAGGAATCCAATTCTGTTCTTGTTATTGGCTCTTCTTCTTCTAAGAATAAGGATGAGACCCTTAAAAATGAGAACAAGAACAAGAAGAAGAACCAGAAAGCTTCTGCTGAAGTAGAAAACCCAACAGGCGATGACGAGAAGGGCATCTATTTCCATTGTGGCGTAGCTAGACATTGGAAGAGGAACTGCAAAGCTTATCTTGCAATCTTAAAGGAAAAGAAGTTAAACATAGCTTCAACTTCAGGTTTGTTTATAATTGAAATCAATCTTTCTACTTTTGTTTCACAATCTTGGGTATTAGATACTGGATGTGGTTATCACATTTATAACAATGTGCAGGTACTGACAGACAATAGAGTATTGAAAAAAGACGAAATGGACTTACGACTCGGCAATGGAGCAAGAGTTGCCGCATTAGCTATAAGAACTTGTAGCTTAGCTTTGCCTTATGATCTTGAAGTAAATTATTATTATTATGTTCTTGTTATCACAAGAAACATTATTTCTATTCCATGGTTGGACAAGAATGGATTAATATTAAGAATAACAGTTGTTCTTTTTATAAAGATGATGTTTATTATAGATCTGGTATGCTTACAAATAGTTTGTATAAATTAGATGTTGAAAGACCAATTCTACACATAAATAGCAAGAAAAGGAGATTAAGTGACTAAAATCCATCTTATTTATGGCATTGTAGGTTAGGTCAAGTTAATGAAATAAGAATCACTAAGTTACATAAAGAAGGATATTTCTATCCTTTTGATTATGAATCATATAAAATTTGTGAATCTTGTTTATGGATAAAATGACCAAACTACCCTTTAGTGGAAAAGGACAACATGCTAATGAGTGGTTAGAGCTTATACATTTAGATGTATGTGGCCTTATGTCTACTTAAGCTAGAGGTGGATTTTCTTATTTTATAACATTCACAGATGACCATTCTAGATATGACTAAGTACATTTAAAGAAATACAAATCTGAAGCATTTGAAAAGTTCAAAGAATTTAGACTTGAAGTAGAGAAACAAACTGATAAAAGTATTAAGACACTTAGATCTGATCGAGGTGGTGAGTACTTGGACCATGAGTTTCTTGGTTACTTAAACAAGAACATGATTCTCTCACAATGGACTCCGCCTAAAACTTCACAACATAATGGAGTTTTCGAAAGGAGAAACCGTACTTTATTAGATATGGTGTGTTTCATGATGAGTCATGTAGTTCTTCTAATTTCAATTTGGGGATACGCTCTTAAAACTACTACTTACCTATTAAACAGAGTTTTGTCCAAATCGGTTGACAAGACTCCATATGAAATATGGACTAGTAAAAGACTAAGGTTGTCACACTTGAAGATTTGAGGATGTGATACTTATATGAAGGGTGCAATGTCTGATAAGTTTGAAGCCAAATCAGATAAATCCATATTTGTGGGGTATCCAAAAGATAGTTTTGGATATCAATTTTATCATCCTCTTGAGCACAAGGTGTTTGTCTCAAGACATGCTACATTCTTAGAAAGAAAATTTATTCTCAAAGAAAGTGGTGGGAATGATGTGGAACTTAGAGAAGTTCTAGAACCATAAACACACATCCCAGTGGAATAAGAACCACAAGTTGATACATTAGATGTACAACCAATGTTTCAAGAAACAAATAGTCTGTGACGCTTTGGAAGGGTGCGTCATCCTCATATTAGATTTGACTACATACTGAAAAAGGAAGTGATGATGCTTCACTTATGAATGACGAACCTATTGATTTCAAGGAAGCAATGTTAGACATCAATACTTTAAAATGGCAAGAAGCCATGAAA
>JAOSBK010032475.1:0-11209 GCA_027568895.1 Erythroxylum shatona | reverse complement strand
TCATTGCCTCAAAGTTGGGAGCATATGAAGATGCACCTAACTCATAATGAAAACATCAAGACAATGGAAGATGCTACGAGACATCTTATCTTGGAGGAAAAGCGTCTTGAAGCCTCAAAGATGTCTTCTGAGGCAGATGCAGTTAGTTCTAGCTTACATGGAACTATAAACAAGAAACGCAAGCATCATGGTGGCTATAAGTGGAAAAAGAATAAGAAATTCAATCACTCTCCTCAAAAATCCAAGAAGGCAAAATGAAACCAACATGGAAAGGGAAAACATCCCATCAAAAAGAAGAACATGAAACATGTAAAGTGTTATAATTGTGGTAATAAGGGACACTTTGTTCGAGATTGTACCAAGCCCAAGAAAGTACAAATTTATAGTACAAACATTTGTTCTGTGAATGTTTCTTGTTCTGTTTTCCTAACTGAATCACATCCTTTATGGATTGCAGACTCAGGACCAACCAACCATGTAGCGAAGGATCATGATGCCTTCGTTGAGTTTCATAAACTCCCACATGGTAGTCGATGGCTTTATGTAGGTGATAATTCTAAAGTTGCTGTACAAGGAATTGGCACATATAAATTGGACATGCGTGGAGGGCGACACCTCATTCTACATGAAGTATTATTTGCTTCACAGATTCGTAGGAATTTTTTATCTGTGTTGATGTTAGCTAGACTTGGTTTTAATATAAATTTCCACAGTGATGGAATGGATTTGTATCTTGGATCTATTAATTATGATCATGGTTTTTTATTGGATGGTTTTATTGTACTGAATGTGTTAAAGGAAAATAATATTATTAGTTATTCATTATTTACATTTAGTAATTCCAACAATGATGCAGCTTTGTGGCATGCTAGACTATGCCATATTGGTCAAAATTGAATCAGTCGATTAGCTAGAGAATAATTTTTAGGTAATCTAAGTCAAGTAGATCTACCTACATGTGAGCATTGTTTAGTAGGTAAAATGACACAAAAGCTATTTATAAAGGGAACACGAGTTTTATATCCATTGCAATTAATTCATTCTGACATTTGTGGTCCAATGAATGTAAGGGCTAGACGTGAGGCAATTTATTTCATCACTTTTATAGATGACTATACTCGGTATGGTCATGTCTATTTGATTTCTCATAAATTAGAAGCATTCGATTGTTTCATAAAATACATGAATTTGGTTGAGAATCAATTAGATAAGAAAATAAAAGCATTATGAACTGATTGAGGACAAGAATACTTGTCAAAAAAGTTCAAAGCTTTATGTGATGATAAAGGAATAGAAAGGCAATTAACAATTCCTAGAATCCCACAACAAAATGGTGTCGCTGAAAGACGAAATAGGATACTATTAGAAATGATTAGGTCCATGATGGCCCAAGCAAATTTACCAATCACCTTTTGGGGTGATGCATTGCTAACAGCCACCTATGTACTTAATCATGTGCCCACAAAATCAGTTACTAGCACACCATATGAGTTGTGGACTAGTAGGAGACCTAATATGTCAAGTCTCAGACCTTGGGGGTATGCAACATATGTTCATGATCTCTCTCATAAATATGGGAAATTAGGCCCAAGAGGGAGAAAAAGTATTTTTATTAGATACTCAGAACACTCAAAAGGATACATGTTCATTGGTGAATAAGGTAATGGAGGTGTAACTGAACTTGAATCACAAGATGTAACATTCTTAGAGAATGAGTTTTCCAAGCAAGGAGAAATACGTAAAGACCTATTTTTATATGAGTTGCTTGATCAGAATGATTCTGTTATGAAGAATCAAGATGAGATACTTCAACCAAGTGGGAACAATTCCACAGAAAGGTTCTCTATGATGACTAATTTGAGTAGGAGCAATTAAATTAATTATGAATTTGTTTATGATGAACCTCATTTAAGAAGAAGTAATTGAGGAATAATTCCCTAACATCGTTTTGAGATTGTAAGAGAAATTAATATGATTGCTCCGCAAGAGGAAGAAGAGCCAAGGAATGTAAATAAGGCTCTTACTGGCCCTACTAAAGAAGAATGGATGAAAGCAATGAAAAAAGAAATGGATTTTTAAAGCTCCAATCAAGTATGGGACTTGGTTGACCTCCCTGAAGGGTGCAAAGTAATTGGGAATAAGTGGGTCCTTAAAAATAAGCGAAAAGTTGATGGCATTATTGAAAGATAAAAGGCACTCCTTGTAGCAAAAGGATACACACAACAAGAGGGAATTGATTACAAGGAAACTTTTCACCTATTGTTAAGTTTGCTTCAATTCATCTTATTCTGGCTATAGTAGCCAATGTGTATCTTGAATTACATCACATGGATGAGAAAATAAAGTATGTCGATTATTAAAATCAATTTATGGCCTGAAACAGTCTTCAAGACAATGGTATATTTGTTTTCAAAGCGTAATCATTTCGTATGATTTTTAAATGATCCATGAAGAAAATTGTGTGTATATTAAGAGATCCAAAGATAAATTCGTGATCTTATCTTTATACGTGGATGATATATTGATTGCTTGTACTGATTGTAAGTTTCTTATGCAAATCAAAGATTAGTTATCATATGAAACTGAAATGAAAGACATGGGTAAAGCTATAAACATTCTTGGAGTTAATATTTCAAGAGATCATTCGAAGAGAATGTTATCGCTTTCACAAGCGATGTACATTTAAAGAATTCTTGAATCATTCTGTATGCAAGATTGCAAACTAATTGATAATCCTATTACTAAAAATGAAGGTCTTAGTAAGAGAAATTGCCCGTCAATGCCACAAGAAAGGAAACAAATGAAGAATATTCCCTACTTTAGTATAGTTGGAAGTCTTATGTACACAATGATGTGTCTAAGACCAGATATTTGTTACGCTGTTAGAATGGTAAGTAGATATCAATCAAATCCAAGCTAAGCACATTAGAAAGCAGTAAAGAGAATATTGAGGTATCTAAAGGGAACTGTAGACCATGCATTATGTTATCAAGGCAATGATCTGTGTATACAAGGGTAAACAGTTGCAGACTGGGGAGGAGATTTAGATGAAAGAAAATTTACCTTAGGATATGTATTCTTACTAAACCATGGAGCAATATCATGGAAAAGTAAGAAACAATCTTGCGTTGCATTATCCATAATGGAAGTTGAATTTATAGCATTCTCAACTATAGTACAAGAGGCTATGTGGCTTCATCAATTTTTAGTGAATTTGGGAGTCATTAAAAGCAAAATTAATTTAGTAACCATTAACTATAATAGTTAAGCTGTAATAGATTATACAAAAGACCCCAAATTTCATTGTAAGACAAAACACATAAATACCAAGTATAATTATATGAAAGATATAGTTGCATGAGGAGAAGTAAATATAAGATATATATCTACATGAGATATAATAGCAGACCCAATAACAAAGCCAACTTCTAGAGATGTATAAATATGGGCATGTAAAGTCATTAGGACTATGTTGATACTAAAATGTACTAATAAACATTTCTCTGTGTATGTTCACTCATTATAATGTCATATTTTGGATATAATGTATGATGAAGATAATACATTGTGTATCATTTGATTCATGAATATATGTATTATGTATAAATATATTTTATGATGAATCACAAGTATATAAGACAGATTATAAATTGGCCCTCTCACCTCTGGTGTTTATGCTCGCTAGAGATGAGGAATGTTTAAAGTTTATTAACTAGGTGATAATTGAGAGTGAGAAACTTAAACCATAAATGCCATAAGAAAATTGGTTCAACATGGTTTGTTAATCACTATATCTGTCTTACGCTGTCAGATGTGAGTTCTGAATAAGTGTTTTAGTAGATAAGTGAAGTCAAATTAAACATTGAGTATGTTTAAACTATCATCTGTATGCTATTTCTTGAATGACAGACGATCAAGTTAAATGAAGTGGGTAAATACTGTAGTTGTGTGCATGTGTGCATAACTGACCACAAAAAGGGCTTAATGTAAGTCATAAGATCTTATCTTACATTGTGTGAGGCCCTTAAGGTTGAGAAGAACCTTATCATATACCCTTATGACTCTTGGTTCATTCTTGAGAATTAAATTTAAGGTTTGCTAATTTAGATTATTGCTAAAAGATCATGCAAGATGCGATCCTGTGGATTAATTCTAAAAAAGAAAATTAACTTTAATTCAAAAGAGAATTGAGAACAGAGGAAGGTCATTTATTTTAGATCGTTAACTCTCACGAGAAATATTCATAGATGGCCATCATCTCTTTAATGGAGAACTTGAATACAGTCATGACTCAAGAAACTAAATGAGATCAAAGAAAAGTGCAAATGCGAGATATAGCCTAGGGTATAACATACAATGTCTGCTCAAGGACTCATAATTCCCATGATCAATTTATTAATTAAGATGTCATATACTCCTAACAGATATATGGTAATATGCTCTCGTTGTATGTTATTGACACCGGCTATTGAACAAGTATGAGCATTGCAGAGTTTATTTTTAATAAGATTAAACCCATCATGTGTGAGTGGGAGATAATGACTCATATACACCATGAAGGGTATAATAGTTGATGCTCTTGAAATAACTACAAAAGGTGGTTATATGAAGATCGAAATGTTATATGTATAGGCATCTGAGTGTATGTTATTAATAAGTGGTTCTTCTTCGATCAAGAGTACAGAAGGTAACAAAAAGATCTCTACAATTAAAGTTGGAAACAAAAGTTCTTTAACTGGTGGAACTATAACAAGAATCCAAGTATGTGATTCTTTGTTTTATATGCATATGAAACGATCTTGTTTAACATAATCTACGTGATGATGTTATATAAATGTGAAATTTCTAACACAATCCTCTGAAGTGACCACAATCGCCACCATCATCCAAGAGTGCTGCAGCTATTTCAACCCCATGAGAAAACTATGTACAGGAGGTGAGGTAGCTTGTATAGTGGAGTAAGGCCACTCACCTCCACGATAATATATAATCTCTTTTAAAATTTTCTTCCATTTAGATTAGTTGTAAGGGTAACATCTTATGGCCTATCTAACACTTATTTAAACTCAAATACCTTTTAATCTTGATTTAAAAAATTCCAATCAAGTTGCAAAATAAAGTCAAAATTTTCTTTAGAGTAATGAAATTGATCAAGGTAAGTCACGTAACTATGCCGACATGAGGCCATTTCTTAGTATTTTTTAGGTACCTTAACTCCATATAGAAGTATAGCTTGTGCTAAAACCTCTTTACTTCTATATAATTAGTTGCAAAGATGTTCATTTTAGACTTCTTTTAACCATTATCTCACCTTAAATATTTACTAATTTTAGAGCTTAATTAACTCTTAAAAATAATCCAAGAACTAAGTCTAGAGTGCCCATGAATATTACAATTGGTCTAGATAAGTGAGACAACCATGCCCAAAGTGTGAGATTTTGACTTAAAGATGTTAATACATGGGCTTACTAGAAGATTTAGTCTTATGACAAAAAATTGAAGTTATTTGCATGAAATTTTATAGTTTGAAGCTATTGAGAGGGGCTTAAAGGAGATTATATAATTCTTGAAAGTGATTTAAGTATAAGCCCAAGTGATTAATTTAAAGAAGACAAGAAATCTTTATCTAATAAGGATTTTACAAGGCTTGTTAAGTTTTATCAAGACTAGTCTACGATTCATTCTACGATCCCATATCAAAGTCCAAAAAAGGTGTGCTTTACTTGGAAAGAAAGTTTAACCTGTCTTTAATGGATTCACAAGTTGACTTGGATAACAAAGTTCTAATAACCTATAAAATAAAGATTCAATTGAGGAATGACCTTCCCCTATAGAAACTAGATTAACATGATATAGTTATACAAAAAAGGAAGTCAGAAAATAGTTTTCATTCATATCTAAAACATTGCACAAGTTCATAGATTTTATGAGGCAAAATAAGAATAAAAGTCATCCTTAGCTAAACATGGTCTTAGAAATAGATTGGTTGTAGCTCTTGTCCTCTTTAAAAAAAAAAAAATAGCCATAAATATTAACCAGGTGCCAAAGCATGTCCCAAATTAGAACTTAAGTGCAAAAAATATGTCCACCTATAAGATTAGGTTGGAGTCCATGACATATGGAAAAATGATGCAATGTGGTATACGACTTAGAATATGGGTGTAATGGTGTCTATTTTCATATCTTTAAAGTAAGATTATTGAATCATTAAATAACACATTATATGACATAATTACATCTATGATGAAATTTCTACACACAAGGAAGATAAAACCCCTAATTAAAGGAGTTCAACTTAGTCTTAGTTTCAATTCCTTTTAAATTATAATTATATTTAGCAACCATTGGAGAGAAAAAAGCTTGAGAACATTTTTTACAACTGTACCCAATGAATGAGTAGATTTCAAATTATTTATAAAAGTGATCACATTAAAAGATTGGGGTTTTCATCTAAGAAACCTTTTTTATAATCTTGATAACTATTTTGAATTTTTATTGTTTCAATAATGATTATTAGCTAGGTGACATGTGTTTAGTTGTTGATATATTTAATTACTTATACTTAGCGATTAATGATACAAAAATGTTTAAAATACTCACTTTAATTCATATGTGATTTTAGGTATAATTTGGAAGAAAAGAAATTAAAGTGAGTCGAAAGTACCCATTTTGGACATTTTCTGAAGATCAATAGTCGCTTGCCTTCATGAAGTGAGACAAAGAAAATTAAAAGATGAAAAATGGAAGACAAAGAAGAAGAAAATTTTAATTGCAAGCAGCTGAAAAAAAAGATTTAAGTTGGTGGACTGTGTGCTGCGTGAAATGTTGCATTGTAGCACAGTGTGAAACGTTGCGTTGTTGTGAAACGCACAGCAGAAGGTGAGAAGGGTTTTAAAGAGAGTGGAAAGTTTAATTGTCTAATCATATACACAGTGCGCAGAGAATAAAGGGGCTGGACACTACATCACAAGCAAGAGAGCGCAGGCAGCAGGCTGGCGTGAAGGTTGCACTGCGGCTTGGCATGGCTGGAAAAGTTGAAGAGGCCTGCGGGGATGCGTGAACAGAGGCTGGGCCAAGAAACTCAACAACTTAAATCATCCCATCAGTGAACAATACATCAAGAGGAGAGTTGCAGTAGTGAACAAAAATTAAGGGAGTTTTGGATATAGATTAAGATAGGGGCTGAAGCATCTTTTTAGGAAAGACTCATGAAGGGCTAGACATCTCGACACCATTTCAGAGGTGACATCGACCCTGATGACCAAGGTTAAGTATTTTTTAATTATTTTGTTATTTCTTTCTCTCATTAGGAATTGATTGTGTTATCCTATATTAATTGATTTGGGTATTGTGTATGAATAATCGAATTTTCATTATTATTCGGTTATTTATGCACGAACCCGTTAGGTATTGTGAATTGATGATTTTAATGCATTCATTGAATCGTTAATTTCAAATCTATTGTTAGAATTTCGATATAATCCGTAATTGTTATGCTGAAATTCATGTGTAACAACTAATGATTCGTAATTATTAGGGATAACATGACCTAGGTTAAATGACGCATCGTATATGGTTGTTGCCTTGATTGATCGGTTTTTCTAATTCATAATGCTACTGCCTAATTAAATCTCGAGATTGTATCCTAAATTGTTCAGTGGTTAGGTTTAATTAACGATCGTATCTTGATTAAACAAAACCTAAGGAAAAACTCGGGTTAATTTTTAACCCATGATTAATAATTACTAGGTGAGGTTAAAAAACAACAAATTAATAAAATATGTTTAATTAGGGTGTAGGCCGAGATTGAACCAAAGAACCGAATCCCTACTGAATTCCCCACATTTATCATTTTATTGCATGTTTTCTTTAATTTTTTTTATTATTTAGTTTCATTTTATTTTCTTATTCCAAAAATCCAAAACCCCCTTTTTCCTAAACACTAATTAATTTCATTTCATAAACTTTACACACACTCTCTGTGGGATCGACCTAGACTTGCCGCTGCTATATTAGTTGTCTAGTTATTTTAATTTTGACTAGCATTACGATGCGCGGTCATATATGCTCTGTTTTTGGTTAATGGTTAAATATATATATCATGAATTGTTTAGGAATGATATTGAATTGAAATAAAGTTGAGAATGAAGTAGAAAGGGTGATTTTTGTACTAGATGTGTTAGGTGTAAGATGTTGGATGTTGTAAAATTTGGAAAAAATTAGAAGATGAGTCTTGTTTGTTACTTTATGTGAAAGTTCACTGCGGCCAACTTACAGCATTTTTATGACGATTTCCTCTCGGAAAAAGTTTATCGTGGCTAACTTACAAGATTTTTTACGAGGATTTCCTCTCCGGAAAAGTTCACCGTGGCCAACTCTTAGCTTTGTCGTGGCCAACTTTTCTGCACAACTTAAACATGATTCGGTATTTTGATAATATCTTGTACTCTAGTTATCCAAATGGAATGATTTTTTATTTTAGCCAACTAGAGACATAAGGCTATAAATTGTCTGAAGAAATCGAATTTTAATTCAGCCTCTAAGAAATTCAATTTCTAGATGGAAGTTAAGTACAAGGCACTATTCTAGTATAAGAACAATACAAAAATGTTTGGGGTATAATTTTCAGATTACTGAACCTAATTGAGTGATCTTGGTGTCATTAGAAACTTAAGAGATAGTAGAACAATTGTTTAGAAGAAAGTATTGCCAAATTACTTCATTTGCATTGTCTAAATGATCAAGAACAATAGAACCAAAAGTTAGTTTTTGGAAAATTTTGAAATAATTCATTGGATTATGAAATTAGATTCAAAATGTTTATTTAAGGTGTAAACCCCACGTACAAGTGATACTTATGTGAGATTTGATATTGGATTGATTTTATGATGAGAATAATGGAGAAATACCCAGGATTGTCATGAACATGCATTGTGCATATTTCATATACATACATGTGCATTAACAAACATTTATAATTATGCAAAAGTGTGATATGTGTATATTGCTTGATATAGAGGAGCAATTGGAATGTCAACATCCAGACGTTGCCAAACCTTCAAGGAAATAGCTTTAGGAGCAATCTGTGAATAATCTAGATGGTTTCACGCAATTAATTGTTTACTTTAGAATATGTTTTGAATAACGATATGAATGTGATTTGATTATGTTGATGTCAGACGATGAGGGTCCGAGACTTGATGCATGAATGTGATATTAAAGTGCTACTTGTATGTGAATGTGATGAACTAAGTGCTTCTTGACATGATTGGTTAATTATAAGAGATGCATTCCTTACATGAATACATGATCAGATAATGAGAGTTATGACCTGAGTAGCCACCGAAAATGAGCTTAAAGCTCCAAATGTAATTAAGAGCCAAAGGCTCCCTATGTAAAATGAGCCTTGTATCCCCAATGGATAAGGGATAGTATAAATAGGCCCAGTATCCACAATAGATATGGAACAGTTTAGGCACTTAGTGACAACAATGCAATAATTGGAAAAGAGTCACATAAGCATTTCATATACATTTTAATAAGTTTGTTTGATTGTTTGAAATGCAAAATTGTCTGACCCTTAAGTGAGAATGTGATATGTGGTAATTTATGCAAAATGCAAAGATGTGAATTATATGTTATATGTGTGATGTGTTGCATGAATTGAATGAACTATCGATGATGGTTATCTCATTAAGTTCGCAAAACTCACCAAAATTGGAACGTTGATTTTTCAAGCCTGAGAGATGACATTAGCTACTAAGACACACTATAAGAAGTATAGTCTTGTACTTTTGGAGAAAAAGAAGAAATGGTTCAAAGGTCGATTAGCTGAGATTGGAAGATTAGATAGACCTTGTATTTCCTCTTTCATTTAGTGTATTTTGTATTAGGATATGATGATGTTCATATTCGGATGATATTGAAAACTGTCAATGTAAATATTTGGTTTTATGAAATGAAAGGAGAATTTGGGTTTTAAAATGTGGTGTTTTTCACTATGATGTCTTATAAGAAAATAAAGAATGATGATGCCATGTTTAAGTTAATGTTAGGATTGAACGTAGCGCACCATTATTGTAGGTTATGTATTGGAATATCCTCCGAGTATTCTAGTGCATACTTTATGGCAGTGGGGGTGTTACAATTTTGTAATGTGAATGTGATTGTTTTGATTTCTAGACATTGAATGTTCGAGGAGTTTGATAAATGTGAGAACACTGAAGTGCTCCTTCTATATGAATTTGATGAAATATGTGATATATAACTTGATTGTTAAATGCCGAACCTAGTTCCGAAGAAAAATGTGAATATGCATATTAATGAAAAAGTGAATCTCAACTTAAATGTTGAATGCAGGACTAAGGTCTAATGATCTGTGAAAGTAACTAATTGATCATGTGATTGATTAAGAATATAAAAATTTGACGCATTTCATTTCATGAATGCATGAAACATAATGGTTATTGTGATCGGAGTAGCCAGTGAAAAAGAGCTTAAAACTCATACAGTGATCAGAGCCTCAGGCTCAGTTATGAATGTACCTAGTATCTACTAAGAGATATGGGACATTATCTGATACAACATGGTATCCACAAGGGATATGGGCTAGTAAAAAGGCACTCGGTCACAACAATAATAAAAGAAAATGAGTCTCATGAGCTCTATATATGCATATGATAGTTATGATTTAAATAGCTAACTAATTTCTAAATGTGATATATATTGAATGTGAAATGTGAAATGAATGCTCACGTGATATGCTATGATTCATGATTATCAATGAAATGATGTGAATTATATGATTATATGAATTGTATGTGTTACGTGATTAAGTGAGCCATCGATTATGGTCACTCACTAAGGGATATAGGCTAGATAAAAAAGAACTCGATCACAATAATAATAATTGAAAGTGAGCCTCGTGTGCATTACATATAAAATCGATATGTATATTTTAATAGTTTGAATGCTTTCTGAATGTGATTTATGCTTAAGTGTGCTGGAGTTATGCAAATATAGTGCCCTGGAAAGCAATTGTATTTACATGTAACTTTATCTTCTTCGGTTACAATTTTGTAATGAAAATATTTATTATTAATAAAACAAAAGAGTTTGGTTTTATCTGTGTAAGCGTTATATATCTGGTCAAAAGGTACCAAGATTCTTTTGTAAGTAATATACATATACATAGAGATGTATGGGAAAC
>JAOSBK010032474.1:0-28094 GCA_027568895.1 Erythroxylum shatona | reverse complement strand
GCAAAATTTATATACAACCATACTTATTTCATAATTTTTATATTTCTAAATTTCACTCAAAAATCGGGGTCCAACATATGACCTAGCTTTAATGGTGACATATGGCAGTATGTATACTTGATACATGTTGAACATGCCTTTAGATATATGGCCATTCCATTAGATGACACCTAACACTTTAGGTGTGACATTCAACAGGAGGAAACTTGGTTCAGCTTATTTCATGTTCTTTCTTCTCTCACTCACACTACCAAAACTCTTTTCTTTCACCACCCTGAACTTGCTTATGGTTATGCATAATTGATGCACAAATAATCCATGTTTTATCCCCACAAATTTAAGTAAAAGATCAGCTCGAAGTTGCCTTACTAAACCTAGCTGAAATCCATCTAAGTTTTATGTTGAATGTGTGAGGTTTATGCTTACTTGGAGTACTAGATTGGCTTGATCTTTTGAGCTAGGATTGTAGTTAAACATGTAAGTAAATGATTAGTGTTTATAGCAGGTTAGGATAGAGAATTGATGATGATGAATTAGGATGAATTACATATGATGTTAATGATTGATTGAGCTAGAAAATTCTGCATAAACTTTGGTACTTTTCTATTCTATTTTTACATGTACGAAAATAGTAAGTTAAGGATTGTTGTATAGATGATTTCAGTAGGCATTTGAAGTATAATTGAAGAATTCATGGTAAAGATAGGTGTTATTGAAGTGTTCTTGAATCTGGAAAATTAGAGTTGTAGGTTGAAATTCTGGTTTCAATTTCACCTTCCTCTTTCGATCTATTTTACATATCTTTAGAGCATGAATTTGAAGAAAATCAAAGAATGAAAGTTCTAGGTATAGGTCTTATATTGACTCTTATGAAAGTGTCTTGATAAAATAGTGACTAGAGCTTGAGTTATGCTTGTTTCCCTAATACTGCTTATGACAGATCCCTATGCAGGAGCCTTATGTTATTTCCTGATTTTTGAGGATTTTAGAGCTCAAATTATTCCAAGTATAAAACATAAAAAATGATTATTGATGTCTTATTAATGCTTCTGTGAAATAGTTTGGCTAGAAGATATCTTGATAAGTTTACATAATTAATTGAACTCATAACCTTAAGAAAGGACTATTTTGAAATAGTCGATTCAAATCTGGAAATTATGAGTTGTTTAAGGAATCACTGAGTTCTTTTATTGTGTATAAGGTATGGGTAAATGAGCATTGAAGAACTTGGGGTAATTATAAATCAGAATTGGGTAAATGTATGAATATATATTGCTGGAAAAAGATTGATGAATGTATAAATCTAGCTTGTTGAAATTATAGATTTAAAACAATGATTGTATGTGTGTTATAAGAGGCCTTTGATCATGAAAAATGTTCAAGGATAAGTGTAAATTATGAATTGATAATGATATAAACATGTTCTTATGAATGTAATGTGATTTAAAGTATGTAAGTGATGAATGGTTGAATGAGAACTAGGAAATTACGTGAGTGTATAATCCTAGGAAAAAGAATGATAAATGTTTGAGTGATGAATTGAAAGTGATCAAGTGCATTAAGGCAAAAACCTTATTGCAAGCTACATGATGCATAAACTATGATGAATGTATAAATATGAATTGTGAATAAGATTTCACACCCAGAATAATCTATTGAGATGCATTAAACATGACATATATACTTGTGTAAGTTTAAGCATTCATTTGATTAATCAATTAGTAATATGTACATGTGTATGTATTGTTTGATTTAGAGGCACATAGCGACCAACACCATCTAGACATTGCTAACATATCGAGGCAAAAGCTAATTCGAGTATCCTGTGAGTTAACCTAGTTGTGAAAACTTAAGTATTTATGCTTATGTTTGAATCATAGTTATAGTGGGCAACCTAGATGTGAGATTTTGATTGGTAATGTGTTCTGTTTAAATTGTGTTGATTAAACTTAATCCCTCTATATTGAATTGATATTGATATAATTGTGATATTACTGACTCCAAACAATTGATCATTAGAGGAGTTCGATATTTGGGATTGTATTGGGAGTGTTTGTGATTTGAATGTGAACAAGGAAATTGATTGCTCAACTATTTGTTGAATGCCAGACTTAGATCCAATGAACTGTGAAACTTGAATGTGCTCACTGACTGAAAGTGACTGATGGTATATTTCGTGAACTGTTATACTCCATTACATGATGCATGTTCATATAATGGAGTTGTGACCAGAGCAGTCATTGTGAAAGGAGCTTTAAGCTCAGTTGTGCACATCAGAGCCTCAAGCTCAACGTTTAATGAGCTCGGTAGCCATAATAGATATAGAACAGTACTAAAAAGAGCCCGGTATTCACAACGGATACGAGATAGTGAAATAGGCACTCGGTCATAACAAAGTTAAAATGAAATGAGCCTCATTTGCATTTGCATTTGTATCTTTAAATATGTTCATGATATTGATTGCAAATGAATGTTGAACTACGTTGTGTTCATAGTGAGAAATGCTTATGAATTTGATTGTGATATGAAGAATTGCAATAAATGAGTGTTATGTTGTGATTGTATTTTTAAATGTTTCTTGTATTATGATGCAAATTGTAGAATATGAGTTATAGCTCTGACTGAAGTGTTACTTTGATTGAGCTGAATGTTATTCATTGATATATATGTTCTGTTTTGAGTGAACACATTGATGATGGTTCACTCACTGAGTTTGCAAAACTCATGAAAATTACAATGTTGATTTTCAGGTACTGAGAGGAAACCTTGCTAGTAGAAAAAACTACCTGAAGTTTAGTACTATTCATTTTGGATCAAGATATGGCTCAAAGGTCTAGTCAGCTATCATTTGAGGATTTTAGATAGAGTACTTTGTATAGTTTTCATTTCATGTAGAATCTTTTGTTTAAAATAGTGTGATCACATATGGTTTCTATATTGTAAATATATGGATGGTTTGTAATGAAATAACAGTGTAAAACAGGTTTTGTTAATGAAATGAGATGAGTTGTTTTTATGATTACTTATGATGTGTAGGATGCCATACTAAGTGAATGTGACTTCTCTAACATGCCATTCCTGTAGGGTATGTTCTTGGATATTCTCAAGAATTTCGGGCATATATCCTATGGTGGTGATGTGTTACAGTAAGATATAATATCTACATATTAAAATAAAAGTGATACTTATTTGTTTACTATATTGATATTTTCTATAAAGAGGCATGGTATTGTTTATATGAGTGATAACTTGATGGTATTTTTTTTGCAAAGTGGTCATACTTTTTGTATAGCGGTGATGATTTATATTTTAACTATAAGCACACAGTGTAGTTGTAGCAATCACTAATGAGTATGTTTCAATCCTAAAAAAACTAGAATTATTAGTACTAATTGTCTCTTTATGGTGGTGATGATTTGAGACCCTTCTACTTTCTATTTGATTTCCTCCTAGTGGGAATTTTTAAGGCATTACCTAATTTAGGCTCAATATGCTCTTTATGATTAGTCTACTCTGTATGAAAGAACTATTTCCTTTAAAAGAGGATTATGAAGATCATTTATAGTATTAGAATTGTCTTAAATCTTGATTTATTTGTTTAGGATTGTAATCGAGGACGTTAACAAAATCTATAAGTTGCTTTAAAGGAAATCCTCTCTCAAGATGAGTAAACCACCAATATAAGTATAACTAATGTTAATGTCACATTAATAGGGACTAAAGAGTGGGCATTTCTAGTGAGTTTCTCTAATTCTTAAATGGAAAGTATGCGATTGTTAGAGATCAATATAGCTAATAGTGATGCTTGTATACTTAAAAGTAAAGTATTTGTTAGGTTAATTTTTTTGATGACAAGTTTGGTTACTTTAGTTCCCTACTTGTCATTAAGTTACTTTCTACCTTTCTAGACATCTAAGATGCATTGAGTGATTAAAAATTATTTTTCTTTATTTAAAAATTATATGTTGTGGGTGATTATGGAAGAAGAAGATGAAACATAATGACTAGGAAGAGGAAGAGAAGCTTCTCAAATATGATTGTTCATCATTAAGATATTCCTATTTTATCCTTTTACAAATACAAATTTCTATTTCCCTTTATAATATTTCTCAATTTTTAAAAGGATATGTGGAAAGTGGTGGCCATAGATCACCACTACTTGCTAATTATATAGTCACGTCCAATGTCAAATTAGCAAGGAGAAAAAGACACCTAAAGAGTAGGAATGCCAATTTTGGCATGACCTGATTTTGGCCCGGGTTGATTGGGTCACAGACGGCTGCAGACCAAAATTGTAAAACTCAATCAACCCATTAGTCGAGGTCACAGTCTAGACAGTCCCGACCCATTAGGCCATGGGTGTAATAATCCATTTTTACATTTAGGAATTAAACTGCTAAATGAAGTCATATGAGTCATATCATATGAGAATAAATGAAGTGTATTTCATTTGCATGCATCATATTCATATGAATATATGAATCATACTTTACTGGGATTGTAAAGATATTTCATGCACTGAATTTATTTATTTCGGGGTACAAAAGATTTTAAATGTTTATATTGTGATTTCGTGATTATGAATTGATCATGTCTTGAATTCTGGTTTGATGGACTACAATTAGTGAATTGGAGTTTATTGTCACAATTGGGTGATTGATGAAGTGTTATGTGCAATTAGTCTAGGAAAATATTAATTGGCAAGACAAAGTGATACATGAAAATTTGTGTTGACTAGACCTATGAAATAATGACACATGGTATTAGCAATAGTGTGACACATGGCTTGATTATATGAGTGAAAAATGATGGTTTAATTAGGTGACAAATGATCTATTGATTATGAGAAAAATGGCTTAATAAGGGAGTGACAAATGGAAGTTGAAGAAGAAGACACATGGTTAGGTTTTAGCATGACACTTGGCATGACATGTGTCCACCTTCTCCTCCACACATCTACACCTATGCCTCTCACACTTACAAGACCGCTTTTTCTTTTGTTCTTACTACATGTAACTCCTCCACCTTCTTACATCATCAACACCCATACATAACCCTTACAACCTTGAGATTTTGCTAAAATTTTATACTTTGTCACTCCAAAATTTTACTGCCTTCATCTTGTTGTTGAAATCCCTTTTATGTTTCCATCTTGTTCTTGGAATATCCTTGCTTGTTGGAAGATTAAGTTAACTTGAACACTGAAGTGGAATTAGAGCTAATCAAGTAAGTGATTTTTGATCTATATGGCATATTAAAATAGAAACATACATAATGATTAAATTGAGATGAGTGAGATGTAGGGTTGATGTTAAAGTTGTGTTAAAAGTTAATAAATGAATGTATGGTTTTTGTTTTGTTTTGATGCTAGAAATAGTGGATTATATAGATGGTTTAGGTTGGGATTTGAGGTATAATGAAGGTGAATTTATGTTAAATAAAGGTGTTAGTGTAGTGTTTTTGAAATGGGAAAGAATTGGGACTACATGTATGATAGATATTGTTTGATTTTGATGTATGAAGACTATGATTTATGAGTTATCAATTGAATGATTTTGAGTTGAAATTAGTGATGAAATGATGTAGTGATGAAATGATGAGGAAATGAAGTATAATTTGGGTATAACTAAGGTATGATTAATGGATTAGTATGATGGTGTTAAAATTTGGAAAAAGATTGAAGGAAAGGGATGGTGAACCATCTATTCACCCATTCAACAATCGTGGAAGTAGCATGAGCTCCTTCCCATGATCGTAGGAAGATGCCCTATAGAAGAAAAGTTTCTATTTTGTCTTTTCACGATCGTGGAAAGGTACCCACGATTGTCAGAAATGATGAGGAAGTGAAAAACTATGCTTTGTGTGATTGTTGAACCAACTAAGGAAAAATTGCTTTGGTGTAATTAGATTTGATTAAATTTTGAAATGAACTTAGAAGGTTATTTGATTGATTGATTAAGGGTTTGATAAGTTTAGGTTGACAATTGATGTTAGAATTAAGAAATGGATTGTTTGATATTAATGTATCGAACTTGGGAAGTATGAGTTGTTAAAGAAATAAAGGTGTTCTTATGAATGCAAATGTGATGCAAGGGATATAAGTCGTGAATTAGGTATGATTGAATGAGAATTGAGAAGTAGTGTAATTATGGAATGTTAGGAAGGGATGGATAAATGTATGATTGAATGAATTTAGAGCAATCGAGATTTCTTAAGGCATTGATCTAATCATCAATAAGTTATGTACAAGATATGATGAATGAATGGGAAAGATTTATGAATAAGGTTAATACCTGGGATAGTCAAATTGAGCATGCGTTGAACATGACACATTTACATGCACATGTTTGATTATCCATTTGATTAAAAAGGTTAGTAGTGTATACATATATGTGTATTGTATGACTATAGACACCCAAGTAGATCGTCAACATTCAGACATTGCTGGATCATCAAGGCAATCACTATTCTAGAGCATATTATGAGTCTAGATGTGTAAACTCAATTATATGTGTGTTTCTGTTTGAGTTATATGTGTAGTGAGTCCACATAGATGTTCTCTCACCATAATCTAGTTGCTTTGATTAAAATTCAATTATTGAATTGTTACTAATGTGATTGTATAAATTTTAGACCATGAATTGTCTGAGGAGATTAATATTCGGGAATGTATTAGAATTGGTTTGTAAATGTATATGAATATGGAAATATGTGTTCTCAACTGAATGTTGAATGCCAGACTTAGATCTGAAGAATATAATATATTACTAGAATATATTGAATGTGAAATAATGAATGCATTACATGTGAATTGTTGCATCTTATTACATTGAAATGCATGAACAGATAAAGGAGTTGTGATTGGAGTGGCCCAAGTGAAAAAGAGCTTAAAGCTAAAAAATGTGGATAAAGAGTTGCAAGCTCAATTATCAATAAGCTCGATATCTATAATGGGCATGGGACACTATTAAAATGAGCCCGATATCCTTAATAGATACGGGATAGTTAAATAGGCGCTCGGTCACAACAAAGAATAAAAAGAGTCACATGTTCATTTGCATATGCACCTTATTTATTAAATGATGGAATGGATATACCATATTGACTAATTGAATTAATATGCCCATTAAACTGAGATGAAATATTAAATGGTTGAAATCAATGAAGTATGTAATGTGATGTGAATTATTCACTTATATGATATGTTTGGTAAACTGGGCTATATATGTGTTGATGAGTGCTTATATGAGTGAGCTCATAGATGATGGTTCACTCACTGAGTTCATAAACTCATGAACATTGCAATGTTGTTTTTCATGTTTAAAGGAGTCTAACTCCTAAGCAGGTCAAGTAAAAGTTTAGTACTTATGTCTTGGAGCAAGAATGGCTCAAAGGTCGGTCATTTGACACTAACGAGTTTAAAGAGGATATTTTGGTTTTAACATTCCATATTTTGTAAAACATCTTGTAAAGAGTAGCAAACTCTTAGATGTTACTAGCAACGTATATATGTGGATTATGTACTGAAATAACAATGTACGCTTATGTTCATGAATGAAATGAGAGAACTTATTTTATCTGAAATGTTTATGGTTTTCATGATGCCTTAATAAGTGAATGTGATTGCTTTAACCATTCCCATAGCGTATATTCTCGGATAATCTATGGATTTTTGAGCATATGCATTATGGTAATGGTTTTACAAATTTTGGTATCAGAACATGGTTTGACATCTTTAGGGACATATAAGAGTATTTAGACAAGACATATAGTGAGAGATTTATATAGTAATAATAATTGTTGTCTCTTATAGGTCATCTGTTATAAGAGATCGAGTCATAGAGTCAGCTGACCTCGAGTCAATAGGAGCCAACATAGAGTCTCCTATGCTTTAGTCTGAGCCAATGCCTCAAAGAGTACCTGAGAGGAGAGACAGGAGGTATGACAAACTCAAGAAGCAGGGGGTTATGGACTTCTATGGAAGTACAGACCCTGCTGAGTTAGAAGGTTGGTTAGAAAGGACAGTGAGGATATTTGACCAGATAAACTACGAGTTTGACGAGAGGTTTAATTATACAGTCTCACTATTTCAGGGTCCAGCCTACTAATGGTGAAAGACTGCTCCTGGTAGCTTGGTCCGACTCTGCAGACTAATATGGCAAGATTTTTTGAGGTCTTCAATGAGAATTATATGCCTAAGATTTACTTAGACAGAAAGATAAAGTAGTTTTTAGATCTAAATAAGGGAAGTCTCATTGTAGCTGAGTACAAAGTGCAGTTCAATGAATTAATGGGGTATGCTATTGCCTTGATTCCAACTGAAGAGGACAAATATAGATGATTTGAAGACAAAATGAATATAGGGATTCAAACAAGGCTAACAATTACTAATTTGAGCAGTTACACTGAGCTGAGAAATGCTTCGATTAGAATCGAATATTTTTTGAAAGATGAGCAAGAAGAGTATAGGAATGAGTTTAGGTTGAAGAGGCAGGGTGAGTTTCAAGCTGATTCTTGTAGAAGGTTAAGTAAACACCAGAGGAGATCGTCAAAATCACAGCAGAGATTGAGACAGTTAGGGTTTAAGTCGAGAGGTGGTTTTGTTTATTCTAGTGGTAAAGGATTGGATTCAGAAGGACAATCATATGGCAGATGGACACAACAAAACCCCAGTTGTGAATATTGTGGGAAAAGTTAAGGTGGGATATGCTAGAAGATATTGAGAGCTTGTTTGCATTGTGGCTCTTTTGAGCATCAAATCAAAGATTGTCTTACCATTGTAAGAGCTTAGTTTGGAGTGAGAGGAGGACAAGTAATCGAAGCGACTGTTCAATAGAGTAGAACGAGTGGAGTTGGATAGAGAGGTGGAGGCAGAGGTAGAGTTCGTTTTGTAGGTTCTAGTGCCACGACTGAGACGTGGAGTAACCAGTCGCAGTCCTAGGCTAGGATCTATGCCATCACCAGATAGGATGCTCAGGACTCCCCAAATGTTGTAGCAGGTGTGTTAGATGTCTTTAATTTTGAGGCTTATGCATTATTAGATCCAAGATTAACACACTCTTTTATCACTCCTCATCTGGCATCTAAATTGTAATATGAAAAAGAGATATTGAAATGTGGATTAGAGGTGAGTACTCTAGTAGGTAGTATTACCAAATTGGGGAGATTTATAAAAGGTGTATTATACAGGTTGATAAGGCCGAGATAAAAGTTGACCCGATAGTATTGCAATTAAAAGCAAATAGATCTTATTTTAGGTATAAACTGGTTTACTGTACATAGGGCTGTGATGAACTACTACACTAAGAAGGTAATTATTGAATCTCCTAATTAGCTGAGAGTAATATTTCAAGGTGTTAGTCAAGTAGTGCCAGCCAGGCTAATTTCATCAACGAGTGCTCTTAGGTTGATTCAAGGGAGACGTGAGGCTTACTTAGCCTACATAACTAATACTCGAATTAAATAGACAGTTTAGGATATTCTTGTTGTTAGGGAATTCCTAGATGTGTTTTCCACTGAATTATTGGGACTACCCCTAGATAAGGAGATGGGGTTTAATGTCGATCTTGTTCTAGGTATTGTTCCTGTATCGATTCCTCCATATAGGATAACACCTGTGGAACTTAAGCAACTTAATAATTAGTTGTAAGAGTTGTTAGATAAGGGCTTCATCAGGCCCAGTGTGTCACCCTGGGGAGCTATAGTTTTGTTTATGAAAAAGAAAGATGGAACCTTGAGATTATGTATCAATTATAGACAATTAAATAGAGTGATAGTAAAAAATAAGTACCTGTTATTGAGAATAGATGATCTATTTGATCAACTACAAGGAGCTCAGGTATTCACTAAATTGGATATGAGATTAGTGTATTATCAGTTAAAGATAGTAGCAGAAGTTGATGAACCAAAGAGTGCATTTAGGACCCAATAAGGACATTTTGAGTTTTTGGTAATGCCTTTCAAATTGACGATTGCTTTGACAACTTTTGTGGTATTGATGAATAAGGTGTTTCAATCTTAACTAGATCACTTTGTGATCATATTTATTGATAATATTTTAGTGTATTTGATGAGCAGAGAGGAACATTTTGAGCACTTGAGGTTAGTTTTACATATTATAAGGGAGAAACAATTATTTTCCAAGTTAGTAAGTGTGAATTCTGGCTGGATCAAATGGTATTTTTGGGTCACATAGTATCTAGATAGGGTATACAAGTAGATCCAAAGAAAGTTAAGGCAGTGATGAAGTGGGAGGCATCTAGGAATGTATCAAAGATTCAGTGTTTCCTCGGATTAGTTGGTTATTATAGAAGGTTTATTGAGGGGTTTTCTTTGGTCTCAGCCCTTTGATGAAACTTCTGAAGAAGAATGTGCCTTTCCAATGGACTGATGAATGTCAGAGGAGTTTTGAGGAGATCAAATATCAGTTGACTACAGCACCAGTGTTAACTATTCCATCGGGATATGAAGGATATATAGTATATAGTGATGCTTCACACCAACTATTAGGATGTATTTTGATGCAGTACGGTAAATTGATATCCTATGCATCGAGACAGTTGAAGTCTTATGAGTTTAACTATTTGGTTCATGATCTAGAATTGATTGTAGTAGTGTTTGTTTTAAAGATTGGAGACATTATCTATAAAGTGAAACATTTAAGATATTTATATATTATAAAAGTTTGAAATATTTGTTAAGTCAGAAGGAGCTGGACATGAGATAAAAGTGGTGGATTGAGTTGCTTAAAGATTATAATTGTACGATTGAATATCATCCTGGTAAACCTAATGTTGTAACTAATGCATTAAGTAAGAAATCCAATAGTAGTGTGGCATATATTTAGATATCAAGGTTACCACACCTAGTACAACTGAGAGCATTAAATGTTGAGTTGAATTTGAGGCAAAATGAAACATTAATACCTACATTGAATGAGAGAATTAGAAAGGCTTAAAGGAAAGATCTATAATTTATGAAGCTTATTGAGAGGTTGATATAGGACCTAAATTTTGGATTTAAGTTGAGAGATAATACATTATGGTTAAAAGAGAGATTATGTGTGCCCGAGGTGGATGATCTGAGAAAGGAAATTCTGGAAGAAGCACATATAGCTACTTATGCTATACATCTTGGTGCTACTAAAATGTATAATACGTTGAAACAATATTTTTCATGGCTTGGAATGAAGAAGTAAATGGTAAAGTATGTAGCTAAATGTTTGACATGCCAACAGATTAAGGCTGAGCATCATGCTCCAGTTGGAAGATTACAATCATTACCTATTCCGAAGTGGAAATGGGAGAGGAACACAATGGACTTCTTCATGGATTTGCTGAGGAAGCCGAGGTAATATGATGTCATATGGGTCATTGTTGATAGATTAACGAATTCGGTCTATTTGTTACCTATGAGGGAGAATAATACATTAGATCAACTAGCTCGGAGATACGTCAATGAGATAGTAAGGTTACATGGAGTCCTAGTGTCAATTGTATCAGACTAGGACCCTAAATTTACTTCTAGATTCTATGGTAGTTTACAAATTGCATTGCGCACAAAGTTGAATTTTAACACAACATTTCATCCTCAGATAGATGGACTAATACTGTTGAGGATATACTTAGAGCTTATGTATTGGAATTCCAAGGAGCATGAGATTAATATGTAGCTCTCATTGAATTTGCCTACAATAATCATTACGATAGTAGTATTAGTAAGGCTCCTTACGAAGCCTTATATGGTAAAAGTGTCGATCACTCTTGTATTGGGATGAAGAGGGATTGAGGATTATTAAAGGCCCAGAGTTGATTCAGCACACCATTGATAAGGTGAAATTGATCTGCAGTAGGTTCAAGGTAGCTTAAGACAGACATAAGAGTTATGTAGATCAACACTGTAGAGACATGGAATACCATATGGGAGATAAAATGTTTATGAGAGAGTATCACCTTGGTGAGGAGTGCTGAGATTTGGTAAAGAGGGAAAATTAAACCTTAGATACATTGGTCTTATGGTCCATATGAGATCACTGAGAGAATAGGACCATTGGCCTATACGTTATCATTACTAGTGCAGATGTCTCAGATTCATAATGTGTTTCATGCTAGTATGTCTAGGAGATATCAATCAAATCCGACACATAAATTATCGACATATGAGGCTAAAATTGTACGTAATTTGAGTTATTATGCGGAACTGGTGAAGATAGTTAGGTGTCAAACTAAACAGTTGAGAAATTGAGAGATCCCATTGGTTAAAGTTTTTTTGGAGGAACCATTCAAGAGAAGAAGCCACATGGGAGACTGAGGAGAACATGAAGAAAAAGTACCCCTACCTATTTGATCAATGAGGTAAGAATTTCGAGGATGAAATTTCTTAAGGGGGAGAATTGTTGTAACATCTCATTACACATGTTAAGGCTAGAATAGTAAATATGAGAGATTAGAAAATGCATTTCATGCTCATGCATTATATAATATGCACATACACGTGAATATTGAATTTTCACACATAGAAGTAATTATACATGAATTCATTGACAATTTCTAGGTATAATTGTTTATAAATGTGATTATATTGAGAATTGTGATTTTTATATGTTGAAAATAGATTTGGAGAGTGTATTTAGTGATTTAGAAGTTTTGTTGAATTTTGGGGAAATTTCTGCAAATCTGAGTAATTTTTGGACTAGAAAAAATGCCAAGTGGCAAGACAAATGATAAATAGTAGTAGAATTTACTGTCAATTGGCAATGGAAAATTCGACAAATGACTTTGGGATTTATTTACAAGTGTCATTGAAAATTTAGAGACAACTGGATTAGAAATTGTAGATAAATAGACTAGTTTTTAATAAGGGTCCATTGGGACCACAAGAAGGTGACAAGTGGTAGTGACAAGTGTCACTGCCACTTACCACTCCTCTCTCTCACGGTTCTTTTACTTGAAAGACCAAGGTAATTGTTATGTCTTTCATTTTTAACTCTTGTCTTCATCTTTTTCGTGGGCTTCTCTTCTTCCTCTTCATGAATTGTGTTGCCAACCATCACCAACGTTGAACCTTGCTTCCACCTTTCACTTGCTATTTCCTTCATGTTAACTTCTTCATTTCCATAAGAAAACCCAAGCCTTCCAACCTTCAAGATGATGATCGTGGGTTGTGGGTGAAGCTAGGGTTGAGTGAGATTTTGAAGATTTTGGAGCTAAATCAAGTAAGTTAATCTTCATGGGTATTGTTAATTGAAACTAGAATGATGAGAAATGTAAGATTTATAATTTGATTATACGAGTTTTTATATGTGTGTGATGGGTAATAATTCATATATTGTTATAGAGATGAGGTTGAGGTTGAATGATCATCAAAGTGGTATTTAGATGAGTGCAAAAATTTGTTTATGAATGGGTAAATATATATGTTCTTTTTTTGGTTAATGATTAAATATAGATCATGAATTAGTTTGTGAATGATATTGAGTTGAAATGGAGTTGAGAATGAAGAGTAAATAAAGTAGAAAGGTGTATGCTTTGTTTTGGTGATATACGTATATATGTTTTTACTATTGATGTATATGAGTTTCTTGGGTGTTTTTTAGATGAACTAAAATGAGTTTTGAGTTAAGGAAAACATAGAGTAATGTGATATTGTGCAATAAGAAGGATTGGATGAGAGAAAGATGTGATAGGTGTAAGATGTTAGATGTTGAAAAATATGGAAAAATGTAGCAATAATGCTTATATGAAAGTTTGTCGCGACTAACTTGCAAGATTTCCTGAGGAAGTTTTTTCTCGGGAAATGTTCACCACGGCCAACTCCTTGGTTCTCCGTGGCCAACTTGAAGGATGTCCTCCTTAGAAAAGTTTACCGTGGCTAACTTTTAGGTTCGCCGTGGCCAGCTTGTAGGAATTTACGAGGAATTTTCCTTTCTGGAAAAGTTCGTCATGACCAACTCCTGGCTTTGCCACGACCAACTTTTCTACATAGCTTAAATATGCTTTGGCATTTTAGCGGTAACTTGTTCTGAAGTTATCCAAATGAAATGATTTTTGATTTAGAGTAAACTAGAGGCACAGGACTACAAATTGTTTAAAGAAATAGAGTTTTAAGAATTTCAATTTTTGGATAGAAGTTGAGTACAAGGCACTGTTCTAGTATAGGAATAATCCGCAAATGTTTAGGGTATAATTTTTAGATTATTGAACCAAATTGAATGATCTTGGTGTCATTAGAAACTTAAGAGATAGGAGAACAATTTTATAGAAGAAAGTATTGCCAAATTACTTCATTTGAATTATCTAAATGATCAAGAACTTTTTTGGAGAAATTTGAAATGATTCATTAGGTTATGAAAGTAGATTCAATCTGTTTATTTGAGGTATAAACCCTACATACAAATACTACTTAAGTGAGTTTTGATATTGGATTGATTTTTGTGATGAGAATAATGGAAAAATACCCAAGATTGTCATGAACATACATTATGCATAAAGGAATATTTATGAAATTGTGCAAAAGTGTGATATATGTATATTGCTTGAGATAGAGGAGCAATTGGAAAGCCAACATCCAGGCATTGCCGAAACTTCGAGGCAATAGCTTTGGGAGCAATTTGTGAGTAACCTAGATGGTTTTACTCAATTAATTGTTTGTGATATATTATATTTTGAATTAGCTTATGAATGCGATTTGATTTTATTGATTTTAGAAAATCAAGGTCCGAGGTTTCTGATGCTTGAATGTGATATTGAAGTACTATTTGTATGTGAATGTGAAGAAATAAGTGATTTCTCAACTGATTGTTGAATGCTAGACTAAGATCTGAAGATAAATGTATTCTGAATTTAAATGTGAAAGCATGTGATTGATTGAGAATATGTTAATGTGAAGCATTCCAATACATGAATGCATGAAAGATAAAGGCAGTTGTGACCGGAGTTGTTAGCATAAAGAGCTTAAAGCTCAAAATGTGATAAGAGCCTCTGGCTCGATTGTGAATGTACCCAGTATCCATTAAAGCATATGAGACACAATCTTATATAGCTTGGTATCGACAAGGGATCTAGGCTAGTAAAATTACACTTGATCACAACTATAATAATAAACAAAAGTGAGTCTCACGAACATTGCATATACATTTTAATACGTATGTTTGACTGATAAATTATATTGATGCCTTGTGTCAAATGAGAATGTGATATGTGATACTTTGTGCATATGTAAAGATGTGAATTATATGTTACGTGTATTGATGTGATGTATGAACTAAGTGAACCATCAATGATGGTTACCTTATTGAGTTTGCAAAACTCACCAAAATTGCACGTTGATTTTTCAAGATTGAGAGCAAACATTAGCTACTGAGAGACACTACAAGAAGTATATTCTTGTACTTTTAGGAGAAAATATGGCTCAAAGGTCAGTCAGATGGGACTGAAGGATTAGTTAGACATTTTGTGTATTTCGTCTTACATGTAGCATATTTTGTATTAGGATATGATGATATACATATGCGGATATTCGAAAGCCACAATGTAAATATGTTTAGATTTACGAAATGAAACGAGGAAATTTGTTTTAAATTATTGTGTTTTCTTGAGGATGCCTTATAGGAGAATAAAAAATGACGATGCCATGTTTAAGTGAATGTTGTGATTGAACATAACAGGCTATTATTATAGGTTCTGTACTGGAATGCCCTCTGTGTGTTCCGGTGTATACCACGTGGTAGTGGTACGCGTTACATTTGGTGGTATCAGAGCATGGTCTATAGGGACATATAGGAAAATTTAGCAATGAAATATTGTAAGAAATGTAGATGATGATTGAAGTTATTGTTTAGTATAGATAATCTGCTATAGGTGATCAAGTGGGGCAATCAGCTGACCTAGGATCTATAGGGGCCAGTAGAGAGTCTTCGATACATCAATCAAAGGAGATTCTTGAAAAAAGGGAGAGGAGGTATGATAGGTTGCAAAAGCAGGGGGTTGTGGACTTCTACGGAAGTACATAACCAGCACAGATGGAAGGATGGATAGAAAGGATAGAGAGGGTTTTTGATTAGATAGAGTGTGAGACGGACGAGAAGTTCAACTATGCAGTGTCCTTACTACAAGGCCCAGCTTACCAGTGGTGGAAGACTATCTCAGGCAGTACCACTAGACCTTGCAACCTAAAGTGCGAAGACTTCTTGAGGGTCTTCAAGGAGAACTACATGCCCAAGATCTACTTAGATAGGAAGATGAAGGAGTTCTTGGATCTGAAGTAGGGTAGAATGTCAGTAGTAGAATATGAGATCCAGTTCAATGAGTTGATGGGCTATGCCACTTCTTTGATTCCTACCGAAGAAGACAAGTGTAGGAGATTTAAGGATAAGCTGAATATGGAAATTAGAAGAAGGTTAGCATTTTCAAACTTGAGTAGTTTCACTGAGTTGATAGTTGCTTCTATCAGAATTGAGCAGTTACTAAGAGAGGGACAAGCAGAGTCTAGGCAAGGATCTAGAATGAAGAGGTCCAACGAGATTTAGAGTGGTTCTGGTAGAAGATTCAATAAGTGTCAGAATCGACCTTTCAAACCACCAACTAGATCAAGACAGATGAGGTTTAGATAAAGGGGTGGCTTGGTACAATCTGGGAGTGGAAGAGGTATAGTGTAGAGTCAGTTATCACCGTGTAAGCACTGTAGGAAGAAGCACAAAGGTGAGTGCTGGACTTTATCAGGAGCATGTTTTCAATGTGGCTCTCTAGAGCACAGAATCAGAGATTGTTCTTTTGTTGTTGGAGCCTAGTCTGGTATGAGTGGGAGATCTGTGAGTGAAGCTATGGTCTAGTAGACTTGAGCTAGCAGGTCTGGATTGAGAAATCATGGCAAAGGCAGAGTGAGCTCTGGGAGTCCTTTTGTCAGGACTGAGGTGCGGAGCGACCAACCATAGTCTTAGGCTCGAGTTTATGTCATAACTGGGCAGGAGGCTCAGGACTCTCCGGATGTTGTTGCAATTACGCTACTTATTTATGATTATGAAGCATTTGCATTGCTAAATCTAGGATCTATGCATTTCTTTATCGCACAACATCTGGCATCTAGGTTGCATTGTGATAGAGAGTTATTACGGTATGGATTAGAAGTGATTACATCAATAGGTAATATAACATTTATAGGAGAGGTTTGCAAAAAATGCTTAATTCAGATTGATCAAGCATAATTGGAGGTAGACTTGATTATACTACAAATGAGAGAGATGGATATTATCCTAGGCATGGATTGACTCACTACTCATAGGACTATCATGAATTGCTATACTAAGGAGGTGGTACTAGAATCTCGTAGTCAGCCAAGAGTAGTTTTCAGAGGAATTAGTCAAGTAGTGCCAGCCAAGTTGATGTCGTTTATGAGTGTATTGAGGATGATGCAAGGTGGATGTGAGACCTATCTCACCCATGTCATTGATACCTAAGATGAGCAGAATATGCAAGACATTCCCATGGTTAGGAAATTCCTGGATGTATTTCCCGCCAAGCTATTTAGTTTACCTTTAGACTGGGAAACGGATTTCAAAAGTGACTTAATTATGGGTGTTGCTCTTATATCCATTCCTCTATATAGCATGGCTCCTAAAAAACTAAAGGAGTTGAAGGCTCAGCTATAAGAGTTTCTGGAAAATGGTTTTATTAGACCTAGTGTTTCACGTTAGGGAGCTCCAATTTTGTTTGTAAAGAAGAAAGATGAGACTTTAAGGTTATGCATCGATTATAGGCAATTGAATTGGGTGACAGTGAAGAACAAGTACCTGTTGCCCAGAATTGATGATTTGCTTGATCAATTGTAGGGAGGTCAGGTATTCACTAAGTTGGATTTAAGATCGGGGTATTATCAGTTGAAGATAGCAGAGGCTGATGTATCGATGAGTACATTCAGGAGCAAGTATGGGCACTTTGAGTTTTTAGTAATGCCATTTGGGTTAAATAATGCCTTGGCAGCATTTATAGCTTTGATGAATAAGGTGTTTCAGTCCTACCTGGACCGTTTATGATATTTTGGTGTATTCAAATAATAGAGAAGAGCATGCCAAACATTTAAGGGTAATACTGCAGATTATGAGGGAAAAACAACTGTATGCCAAATTCAGTAACTGTGAATTTTTGCTAGATCAAGTAGTGTTTCTGGGATATATAGTGATGGGAGAAGGCATACGAGTGGATCCAAGGAAGATAGAGGTAGTGCTGAATTGGGAAGCTCCGAGGAATGTGTCTGAAATATGAAGTTTCCTAGGTTTAGCTGGATATTACCGAAGGTTTGTTAAGGGATTTTCTTTGAT
This sequence comes from Erythroxylum shatona, assembly GCA_027568895.1. Lineage (NCBI taxonomy): Eukaryota > Viridiplantae > Streptophyta > Magnoliopsida > Malpighiales > Erythroxylaceae > Erythroxylum > Erythroxylum shatona. The sequence continues at coordinate 9,781 of JAOSBK010032474.1, read as the reverse complement.
CTCAGCCCCTTTAATAAAACTTCTAAGGAAGAATGTAGTATTCAGATGGAATGAAAAATGCCAGAAGAGCTTTGAGTAGCTGAAGCATCGGTTGACTAGTGTTAACTATTCCATCAGGGACTGGAGGATATATGGTATATAATGATGCTTTGCATCAAGGATTAGGATGTGTATTAATGTAGTATGGCAAGGTGATCGCCTATGCTTCAAGAAAATTAAGGTCTCATGAGATTAACTATCCGGTACATGATTTAAAGCTTGCTATAATTGTCTTTGCTATGAAGATATAGAGACATTATTTGTATGGAAAGACATTCCAGATTTATACTGATCATAAGAGTTTGAGGTATCTGTTGAGTCAGAAGGAGTTGAAAATAAGACAAAGGTGAAGGATAGAGTTGTTGAAGGATTATGACTACACGATTGAGTATCATCTAGGAAAAACTAATATGGTAGCTGATGCTTTTATAGAAAGTCTAATACTAGTGCAACTTAGATTCAGTTATTGAGGTTACCAAATATGATTCAGTTGAGAGCTCTAAATGTGGAATTGAATCTTGAGCAAGTTGATTGCTACACTAAAGTTAAGACCAATGTTACATGATAGAATTAGAAGAGTATAGAATAAAGATCCTGATATGGTGAAACTAAGTGAGAAAGCTAGGATGAATCCTGATTCTGAGTTTGAGTTGAGAGATGAGACATTGTGGCTGAAATAGAGGCTGTGCGTGCCTAATATGGATGATCTGAGGAAAGAAATTCTAGAGGAAGATCATATGGCCACCTATGCTATGCATCTTGGTACTACCAAGATGTATAACACACTAAAGCAGCACTTCTGGTGACCCAGAATGAAGAATCAAGTGGCAGAGTATGTTTCTAAGTGTATGACATACTAGTAGGTTAAGGCTGAGCATCAGGCTCCAGTAGGAAAGCTACATTTGTTGCCTATTCCGAAGTGGAAATAAGAACGAATTATGATGGATTTTATTATGGGGTTGCCTAAGACTTCGAGGTAGAACGATGCTATATGGGTTATAGTGGACCGATTGACTAAGTCGACCCATTTCTTAGCAGTAAGAGAGAATAACTCACTAAATCAGTTGGACTGGAGATATGTACATGAAGTGGTCAGATTGCATGGGGTTCTAGTGTCCATTGTATTGAACAAGGATTCTAGATTTACTTCGAGATTTTGAAAGAGCTTGCAGTCTGTTATAGGTACAAAGTTGAACTTCAGTACTACATTTCATCATCAAACAGATGGACAAAGTGAGAGGACAATAAAGACTGTTGAGGATATGCTCAGAGCTTTTGTATTGGAATTTCAAGGAGCTTAGGATCAATATATAGCACTAATAGAATTTGCTTACAATAACCATTATTACAGTAGTATTAGAATGGCATCGTTTGAGGCACTGTATGGCAAAAAATGTCAATCACCACTATTATAAGATGAAAAGGGCTTAAGAATGGTTAAAGGCCCAAAATTGATACAATACATAGTGGATAAGGTAAATTGATCTGAAGCCGAATTAAAGCGGCTCAAGATAGACCGAAGAGTTATGTGGATCATCATTGATGGGATATAGAGTACATTGTAGGAGACAGAGTGTTTCTCAAAGTGTCACCTTGGAGAGGAGTATTGAGATTTGGTAAAAAGGGCAAGTTGAGCCCTAGGTACATTGGTCCTTATGAGATCATTGAGAGGATAGGTCCTTTGGCATATAAGTTAGCTTTACTGAATGAAATGTCTCAATTGCATAATGTGTTACACGTGAATATGCTTGGAAGATACTGATCGAATCTGACACATATGGTACCAGCTCAAGAGATTAAGATTGCTACTAATCTAAGCTATGTTGAGTAGCTGATTAAGATAGTGGGATCTCAAATCAAGCAGTTGAGGAATCAAGTCATTCCATTGGTGAAAGTCCTACGGAGGAATCACTCAACTGAGGAAGCAACGTGGGAAATGGAGGAGTACATGAGGAAATAATATCCCCACCTATTCGAACAATTAGGTAAGAATTTCGAGAACGAAATTTCTTTTAAGGAGGGGAGAGTTGCAACATCCCATTACCCACGTTAAGGCTAGAATAGTAAATATGAGAGATTATTGAGAGATTAGAAAATGCATTTCATGCTCATGTATTATGTGATATGCACATACATGTGAATATTGAATTTTCGCACATGAAAATAATTGTACATGCATTCATTGCCAATTTCCAGATATAGTTGTTTATAAATGTGATTACATTGAGAATTGTGGTTTTTATATGTTGAAAAATAATTTGGAGAGTGTATTTAGTGATTTAAAATTTTTGGTGAATTTTGGAGAAATTTCTAAAAATTTGGGTAATTTTTGAACTAGAAAAAATGCCAAGTGGCAAGACAAATGATAAATGGTAGTAGAATTTACTATCAATTGGCAATGGAAACTAGATTAGAAATTGGAGATAAATAGACTAGTTTTTAATAAGGGCCTATTTAGGACCATAAGAAGGTGACAAGTGACACCATTCTTCTCTCTCACGATTCTTTCACTTGAAAGACAAAGGTAATTATTATGTCTTTCATTTTTAACTCTTGTCTTCATCTTTTTCATGGGCTTTTCATTTCCTTTTTTATGAATTGTGTTGCCAATCATCACCAACATTAAACCTTACTTCCATCTTTCACTTGCTACTTCCTTCATGTTATCTTCTTCATTTCCATAAGAAAACCCAAGCCTTCTAACCTTAAAAAATAATGATGATTATGGGTTGTGTGTGAAGCTAGGGTTGAGTGAGATTTTGAAGATTTTGGAGCTAAATCAAGTAAGTAACTTGTTAATATTCATGGGTAGTGTTAAATGAAACTATAATGATGAGAAATGTAAGATTGATGACTTGATTATGTGAGTTTTTATGTGTGTTTCGTGAATGATGAAAAGTCTATGTAAATGTTTTAATCTTTGATCCGTGGTTAGCCGTTGGGTTATTCCCTTGAAAACCGAATAAAAAATTTAATTCCAAGGATTGCAATATAGAGTGGAACCTCGGGTCATCTCATTCAATCAGAACCTGGTGCAAATGATCTAAGCTAGCCTAATTGTCATGAAATGCAAACTAAATTAGTTAGGAGGCAGTTTTGGATCTTTGAGAAAACTCACTAAATTGAGCTAATTGAAAGTAAAGTATATAAAAAGATATTTTTGGATTTTTGGGAAAGGAATTTGAAAACTCAAACGATGATTAAACATGGTAAAATCCTCTTGAAAATGAGCTTTGGCTATCATAGTTCAAAACAAATCTTTTTATGAGCGAAAGTCACTAAGTTTTCAAATGATAAACGTTAAAGAACTCTTTAAGTCCAAGGTTTTAATCAATGAACTCCATTTCTTAAAACCTTGTTGAATGCATCTTAGTATGTGTAATGGGCAAGTTAATGCAAGTGGTCAATTTGGATCAAGCATAATCTCAATATCAAACACAACTAGGCAGATAAAAGAGAATTAACACAATCACCAAAAAGACATATATGAAACTTCATATATTAAAGCTCAAGATTCTACATCAACCAATCTATCACACAAGACATTATCCAATACTTGATTAAACTCTAATCAAGAAAATCCAACTACAAAGTATAAATCCTAACTCAGGAGTTCATAACAATGTATTCAAACATAAATGAACTACTCCCCTTTGAAGCTCACTGAACTCAAGCCATCACTACATCTTCAAGAGGAAATGGTGCTTAGTCAAGCATCACTCCGGGAGCACTAACAACTGTAAACACACCCACAGCACCCATGGCAGTAGCAACAAATGATAAGAGCAACGATGAGAGGTAAAAATGGTGGATGGATGAAGGTCGAGAGTGAGAGAGATGAGATGTCGGCTCGTCTTTGTAAAAATGAATCACTCTATAACCTAATTTGGCATGTTTTTAACTATTGGGTCAACGGGCAGGGTCAGAACAGTGAGAGATTTTTCCAAATATGTTCAGGTTTTCAATGTTTCACAGCGGTGACAGGTAAGCTCGTTGCGGCGTACTTTTTCGAAAAGTTTTGCGTGAATTCTGAATCCTTCGCCGCGGCGAAAGAATTAATCTTTACTGCAGCGAACTTTTCCCGAAAGTTTAACTTGGATTCTTTGTGTTTCGCCGTTGCGACAGATGGGCACGCCACGATGAACTTTTCCCAAAAGCTCCATTCTCATGTTGACTTCAATTCAGCATATTGACTCCCTTCTCCTTGAGGTTTCTACAATCAACAATAGCAATTTGCAGTATCAATTGTTCTTAAAAATTAAGAAGTGCAATTAATACCAATTGTGACACTTTTTACTATCAAATTGCATAAAATAAAAGTGCACACTCAAGGATTAATTTAAGAAAAAAATCAAGAATTAGGAGTCAAAAAGTATAGTAAAGGCCATGAAAATGTTGCCAATTTATATAATAAACTTGGGCTCAATCAAGTATAATATAGGACTTTTCGCGATCCAATGAATTGTTTAATAAAATTGTAATTGCATGAAAAATCATAGGGGATTCAAGTCTGGGTACCATTATTGTATTGGTTGATCTTTTCAATCTTTAGTTACTTTAGTTTCTTTGATTGTGTTTAATTATTTTCATTTTTTATTTTTTAAAATATTATATACCTTAATTTTTAGTTCGACAATAGAAAAAGATTCATTACTAGTACTCGTAGACTCTATGGGATCGACACTTAGAACTTTGAACATTATACTGCAGAAAGATAGATGCACTTACATTAGACATTCTATAGATTTTAGAAATTAAGTTATATAAACATCACATTGGAGTTTGCCACAGTTTTTATTGAATCATTAATAGGTAAATTAAAATTATATTCATATCCTAATATGAATAAATCAGCATTAAGACCAAAAAATAGCTTAGTAAAATACAAAATTTTAAAAATTAAATTAAATCAATTCATACAAAAATAACCACTAAGTCTTATAATTTAAACATAAAAGCATGTAGCCAGTAAATATGTTAAAGATAGCTAAATATGAAAATATCATAATAAAAGTAAAACTAATTAGACTCTTTAAATACGCTAATAATTTCATCTACTATGAAGATGTTTATATGGTAATTATCTAATGAAAAACATTTTAAAGTAGATTGTCCAAGATAATTCGTATAACAACTCTAAATTTTAGAGGCAATAAGGACATTCTTTAAAAATAATTCCCAAAAAATGGTTAAAGTCTTTACTCTCTCTTAAAAAATAGGATTTGCCCCACCTCAGATATAGTTTGCCCCATGTTCATAACTCAAACCATATGTTTCACAAGGTTCTCTAGGTGCTAAATATGACCTCTGGCACAATTGTATATCTATATTGCAGATCTCACTATTTCCTTCAAATGAATATACAATATCTAAAATAGTTTCATACCTTAATCATGGATCTCACTTTTCCATAAAGATTAATGCACAAGCCTTAACATGATCACATATCTTAACTTTGGATCATATTGATTTATTGATGACTTGTGCACATTATCTTACGCAACAGTGGCTTAAGCAATCACTTAAATGTATTTGATCTTTTTAAGGCACCAACTAACATATAAGTATGAGGTAAACTGTGCTCCTTTAAAAATTATAAAATTCTTCATGCTTTTGCTTAAATTTCCTTTAATTCTTGAGTAATATCATCCCTAATCTCTAATTTGTAAAGCTACCTAAAAAGATAATAAAAGCTAAGTAAAATAAGATTGTCAAATATTAAAATCAAACAAAATAGTTAATAAAATATTGTATGATCCATTTTATCCAATTATTTATACCTAATTTTTCTAAGTAACATATGCCTAAAGGTGAACTTGCGTGAAAGCCAACTATTTCTCCATAAAAAATCTAATCAAGAAGGATGACCATGTCTTAGTTCCCTTTCTAAAGATAGTGGACTATACTATGGTTTTCTTAGAACATATAAATTGGCTAGTACTTCTCTAAGAGAACTTGTTCGCTACTAAACTGGGATCATTGTATCGCTTTTCAAGAATCCAATTAGAATAGTCCAAGCTTAATCACCTAGTCTTTTATAAAAGAGGAACAATATGGAGTAACTTTAGGAAAGATAAAAATATCAAATTAGAGTACAAAATGGAGTAGGGAAGAGAGGTTAGGTTGAAGAGAAAAGTTGAAAAGCTTATGTTTAAAGTTTTGAATATGCTAAAACAAAGGACTAGCTCGAACATAGTAGGAGGAGAACATATTTGATTTATAAGAAACAAAAAGAAGAGGTAGTTCTGAGCGAAAGATGAGGAAAACATGAAGATTATGTCAAGGGATATGATCGATAGTATTATTCCATTCAAATTCCAAGAAAATTCATTAAAGAAAAAAAGGGAGATTTAGAGAATGATTTCTTTAATTTTTATTTTTTAAACATTTGTTATTGATTTTTTTCTATAAGTATGAAATAATATTTTTAATGCTTAGGTGTGAAGAAAGCTAAGTTTTGATGACAATATTATTTAACCTTTTGTTTAATGTAATTTTATTGATTGATTTATTGTGATTCAACTATGCATTATGTTCTTAATCTAATATACCTGAAATATTAGTTCATTATCTAATTTCCTATGATTGAAATTAAAAGCCATTTTGTATGAATAGATATACCATAATTGGAAGGAGTTGCATGAAAACCTAAAGATAGGTCGACATAAATCATATGGATTAGGGCCAAACATAATATTGAAATTCACGAATCAATAATGCGATCTTAGGGGTTTTAACTAGAAAGAGATTTCAGTTAATCAACTGAGGGGTTAGTTATTAATAGTCTTAAGAAAGATATTGATATAAGTCAGGAATTTTCATGGTCCAATAATCAATAATTTAATTGCATGATAAAGGGTTAATATTTAAAAATCCATAGAGAATTTATCACCTAGGAACTATTTATTTGTTATCAACTTTTTGTAGTATTTTCCTTTGTCTAAGTTTATTATTGTTTCAATCTTAGTCTAGCTAGTTGTTTAGTTTAATTTTTAATTAAATCCATAATCTGATTTGATGGTTAGATAACAGGAAAAGGTTTAATATTAGTATTTACATTTCTCATCGGATCAACCTCATACTTGCTTGTGCTAGCTATTGCTATAACATGCATTTGCAGTTAAAACTGATAAATCTTTATAAGAATATAATCAACCAATCTAGTTTTTTGGCACCATTTCAAGGGATTAGTAACATTATGAAGCTCTAGTTTTTGTTAATCTAGATAGTTTATTTCATTTTATTTTATTGACTCTTTAATTTTTTGTTTGTTCACAAATCTTGACTCTATGGTCAATTTATGGTTTGAATCAATCCAACAAACTTAGTAGATGAAGATCTAAAAATGAAGAGAATATCTTGTAAGAATATCTGCACCAAAAACATAAATAGTTTGAGTTAGATCGATAATTAGAGGAACTAGGAGCTGAAACTGACACTGAAGAACTAGGAACCATGGTAGAACAATCAAGAACGATGTTCACTTACACTAGATCTTACTTGATAGGAGCAGAGTCTAGCATTGTCAGATTGACTATAAATGCCAAAATTGTTGAGATCAAGCTGAGTATCATTCAAATGCTGCAATAGTCTGTTCAATTTGATGGACTATAAGATGAAGATCCAAATGCACATATCTCAAAATTTCTGAAGATTTGTGATAACTTTAAGATAAATATATCCAATGATAATATGATAAGACTATCATTATTCATGTTTTTAATAAAGAAAAGAGGTGAAGCAATGGTTGAACTCTTTGCAAGGATCATCATTTACCTTATGGGATCAAGTAGTAGAGAAATTTTTATTAAAGTGCTTACCACCAATGAAGATTGTGAAGCTACGGAATAATATCTCCTCCTACTACCAAGCTAATTCAAAAACACTATATGACACATAGCATAGGCTGAAGGTGATGTTGAGAAAATGCCCACATTATGGTCTACCGCTTCAGCTATTGATTTAGATCTCTATAATAGGCTAAATTAGATTATAAGGAAAAAATTGATGCAGTGGTTGGGGTTCTTAAAATAATAAGACATCAGATACAACACACGACCATGTTGAAGGCATGGCAATGAACAATTATTAATGGTGTTCCTTGCGAGAAAGACTTAACAAACTAATGGGGTTATATAAAGTAGACGCAGTGCCATAGTTAGTGAACTAGGTGGAAACTCTAAACAAAAAATTTGATAGAATAATGATGAATCCATAATTTCAAATTACTTAGTGTGAGGTGTGTAGTGATTGATATGTTTTAAGTGTGTAAATTATGAAATAACCATAATTGCGAGCATAGTTGTAGCTATTATTGATAAGTACAAGTCAATCCCACAAAGATAATGAATACTATTAATTATGATTATCCCATTATCTAGTCTATAAATTTGAATTTCATTTTTAATTAAGAAAAACCAAATTTAAGAAAACAAAAAAATGAAAGTAGGATTGAACAGAGAATTAAGGAATCACTCAGAAAATTATTGATATTAGAAATTAATGTCTTGGTTTTGAATCCTCATAAAAACCCTTAACTAATTGATCTTTTATTATGCAATTATCTTATTAAATATTAGACCATGGAAATTCCTATGGTATGTTAATAGTTCTCGTGAATCTAATAACATCTAATCCTAAGGGTAGCAATCGAATTACTTAGGTAAAAGTTTATATTATTGCTTTATCGATTTACGAATTTCGCTATTAGGTTTTGCCCAATTTGGAGGATTCATGTCATCTCATCCCTAGGGTTATAACTATCTCCTTCCAATTATGGTAGATCTATTCATACAAGGAATTCTCATTCTTTATGCTATGAAATTTGGTTATAATTTAATAATTTATATATATTTATAACAAAAATTAAACACATAATTGAATCATAATAGATCAATCAAAAAAATTGCATTAACTAAAAGAATAAAAACATGTTAAAGAATAAATATAGAATTCATTGTACTTAGACACCAAAGAAATTTAGTTACACATGATTGAACATGAAATCAAATATAAACAAAATGAAAAAAATGAATAGAAAGTAAAGGGTTTGTATTTCTAAATCTCCCTTTCTATCTCTTGTCGAATATTTTTGCAAAGTAGAGGTTTGACCTTTTATTATAGCAGATCTTTCGATGATTTCTTCATGTTTTCCATATCTCTAGATCACAATTTGGCCTTCAAAACTATCTCTGGCTCTGCAATTGCCTCTTAATGTCTACTCCCTCTTTTTACTGCCGGGTATATCTTTTTAAAATAAATTTTAGGGTTCTAAAAGATGCATAATATGATAAACAACTATGTATCAAACCATGTAGAACCCAAAATCTCTAGAATTTATGAATCTACACGACCTAAGAGAATTACACAAGCTAATGCAAGACCATATATCCCTTTTGTGCTTCAAATCTTCATTTTATGCTGCATTTCCATTTGAATTCTTTTCCTTTGATGGACTAGCTACCCATCAAGACTTGACACCAAGATGAGATCTTGTGTGTTAATTACCATATAATGTAAAACCGAAGATCTAGAAGGAAAAACCAACATAAGGGCAAAACAGTAATTTTACCCTTTGTTGTGCGGATGGTTATAATAAGGTTCTAAATAGGGTTTGCAATTGGACATAAAATATGGATTCTCATAATATTTAATAATTTAAGAGATCAACTAATTGTCTTTAGTGGAATGACATTTAGTTAATAAGCTAGAATTAATTCTAATGAGATTGAATTAATTCTGG
>JAOSBK010032473.1:0-11212 GCA_027568895.1 Erythroxylum shatona | reverse complement strand
ATAGATTTATCTCTTCTAGGTTTATCTTCTGCATCAAGCTCTACTTCATGAATTTTCAGTGAACCAAGCAATTCATCTAGCTTGAGCTTACTTAAATCCTTGGCCTCTTGTATTGCCATTACTTTGGGTCTCCATCTTTTTAAAAGACTTCTGAGAATCTTTCTGATATGATCTTGACTATTGTAGATTCTCCCCAGAGCTTTAAGTCCATTAACAATTGTTTGGAATCGTCCAAACATCTGATCAATAGTCTTATCATCTTTCATCTTGAACATCTCATACTAATGAACAAGAGTACTAATCTTGGATTCTTTCGCCTGGTTTGTGCCTTCACATGCAATGGCTAATGTGTCCCATATTTCCTTTGCAGATTCACATCCATGAACCTTATCATATTCACTTTTTCTTAAAGCACAACATAAAAAGAACTTGGCCTTTGAGTTTAATTGAAAGCGAGCTTTTTGATCAATTTACCATTGGTCACGAGAGATGCTATTCCCTTTGTTGTCTGTTGCGGTATATGGACCATTTTCAATGATATCCCAAAGATCAATATATGTGGATTCTATAAAGAGCCGCATCCTGTCCTTCTAATAATGATAATCTTCACCATTGAATGCAGGGGGTCTTGTGACCGAGGAACATTTTGCTATAAAAACATGTGATTCATCCATGGATCTTTATCCTTACTTTTTAACAGTGTTTCTTGGAAACCTTTCTCTAATACTAACTGAAGTAAATCACTTGTTAATATAGAAATCACGTATAATATATTGAATACACAAGAAGGGGGGTTGAATTGTGTTAAATCGTCTAAGATATTAATCTTTAAACTCTTCTTGATTTCTTTACAAATTCAGACGATTACAAGCCAATTCACTTAATTTGATGAGTAATGCAACAACAAAAATTATTATCTATTCTTCTAACAACAAGAAAATTAAAGAGATAAGAGTTAGAGAATATGACACTACAATTTATACTGGTTCACCCTTAACCCTAGGCTATGTCCAGTCCTCAGAGTTTATCTGAAATTTCACTATATCCTTCAATGTTACAAGTATTATTTCTACACTTGCAGAGCCTCTTCAGGTCTCTCTCATTAAGTACTCTTTATCTGCTTCCTTAGCCTCTCTAGGCTCTAGCCTTTCTTTTGTTTGGAAAGATATTGTTTGAGCTTCACATTACAGATGTATTTTCTCTCTTTCTTTTGCATTTGAGTATAGAATTTCTCTAAGTATGTTTCGTACAATCAAATTTTCTCTCTTGTATTGTATTTAGTTTACGACTATAACTAATAATTATAAACTAAATCTTCAACTGTCTTCTTTGAGAAATTTGTTTGTTGAATCTTCTAAAAATCGTTATTAGTTGAGTCCTATAACTAACTCCAACGAACTAACTGACATTCTAGAATATTTTTCATTTGCATTGTCTTGTATAGATTTTGTAAGCTTTGTTTAGTGTTATGCTTCATCTGATGTTTTGCTTCGTCTAGTGTTATGCTTCATCCTGAGTTGACAATTTGTGTTACTTACATTTATCTGCACACTTAACAAATTCATCAAAACAATTCACACACTTTTATGATTACGATTATTTGATTTTCATCAAAATTAATAAAAGAACTGAAGTCTTCTTGACTTAACAATAATTGTATCAGAGCCAATACCCAAGTCGATGGGCCAGCGAGGACATTGGGCCTCCACGAGGGAGGGGATATCCCGATAGCACTAAGGCTATGAGCTCTATCCTACATCAGTTAGGAAGGAGAATGAAGCATGCCTTATAAGGGTATGGATACCTTCCCCTTATAGACGCATTTTTCATGCCCTAACGCACTGAATCCGATCAAAACTTTGAAGTTAAACATGCTAAGGCAAGAGCAATACTAGGATGGGTGACCTCTTGGGAAGTCCTGCCAGAGTAGTGCCCTAAAGCGACCTACACACTGGAAAAGCAAAACCGTGAGGCTGCTTGGAATGAAGGTCTTAGCCCAAAGCAGACAATATCTATAAGCAGGTGATCTGGGTTGTTACAAATTGGTGATGGGAGCTACTTACAACATCCTAGTGAGCATAGGGAGTTGGCGTGCAAAGATGAATTTTACAATTGTACCACTTGAGGATTTCAAATTGATATTGGGGATTAACTTCCTTAAGGCAGCAAAGACAGTGTTGTACTCAAGTTTAGGAGGTATGATGGTTATGCAGGATGAAAAATCCTTCTTTGTTAATTTTTGTATATTCATTGGTGGGACGAAGGAGACTACAACACAAGTAGCATAAGTGTTAGATATGATCATTAAAAAGGAGCCAAATTATGCTCGAGAAAGCCCGAAATAGAAGGTGAGTAAGGAGCATATCATTGCCAAGATCGTGGAGGATCAAGGTGATAGGGAAAGCTCAATGGATGGAACTCTTCTCAATATTTCTTTAGTGGGCGCGATGAGCCTTGAGAAGGCGAGTCCAAGTGGAAGCAAAAACAACCTCGATGGATTGGGAAATGGTATGTTGGTGAAGTGCCAATCGATATGAAGACTTGCTATAGTCTTCAAAAGCTGACTAAAGAGTCTTTGAATAAACTACTCGTGAAGGAATGCCAACAGACTAATTCGAAGAGGGCATCGAATCCATCTAGTGGGGGTGGTTTGTTAGTCCCTTAAACTTTAGAGCACTTATCAGCGACCTTCATAATGTGCCTTAGGAGGAAGGTTAACTAGATTACACATATAAGGGAGGCATGTGAAAACATTAAGGCAAATATGGGCAAGTGGGATCGGACTTGGTACGAATTTTGGTAGGGTCTCAGACCTTATGCAGATTGATTCGACCTAGGTTAAGAACTTGATGGACTAAGGACTTGACCCATAGTCGGATGAATGGACCACAACTAGTGAACCTGTTGTAGGAAGCATTGTATCAGGTCAGTATGCTATATGAGCTTCAACAAGATGACACTGCATCATCAACGGATAGAGATCATGGGGAGATCTTAGATTATGTAGCGATAACTAGGAGTTAGAGTTGTAGTGGGACTCAACATCTGAAGATAGTGGAGATCTTCGAGGATAAGGATGCTAGTCTCCTATTTGAATGTAATCTCTATCTTTTTGTTATCTTATAGATTCTATCTTATCAGTTAGAGTCCTATTTGGATGGGGGTGTCATACAATTGGTCCACGTGATGTAATCTAATAGAGATAGACGTGATCTTAGCACGATCTTAGGCAATTTAGTTTAAGTGGGATTTTAAATGTAACTTAGCTTCCAAGTTAGAGTACCTATATATAGCTCATTTGAGCTTTGCTTTCCTCATTCAGTCAAAGAGAGAATTCCTTGTATTATTTTGAGGAAATGTAATATAAAGGTTGGTTTATCGTATCTCTCTTATTTCCTCATTGCCTTTATTTTCTTATTGCTTCTGTAGCATTGTTTCTTCGAGTGTGTGAGGTAAACACTTTGAGGGTCATTGAAGGCTAAAGTCTTGCTTAAGCGGACCTAAGTGAGACTGTTGTGTAAACGGTGTTAGCGATCAACTTCGGTGAAAGTTCAAATCCCAAGGTGACCTTTGTATCACCTTACGTGGTGGTGATTTGTTAGTAGATATATTTTGGTTTTCATGAATTTTATATCTAGTTAAGATTTTGGTCTATTTTGGTTGATATTTTTTATCATTATCATAGTCTAAAGAAAAAAGAAATGATTAAAGTACCATCTCTTCCACAAAAAGGAAAGAAGGTGAAGAAGGAAAAAAGGGAGGTAATGAGCAAACATTTTTAATAAAATTGATATAATGATGTTGTAAAATTATTTTAATTTGAAACTTAAAAATTTAGGTTAAGAATGAAGTTGTCACACGTGGGACAAGTCAGCAAAGTGGGGATGTTAAGAATAATGTATGAAACTTGGACCCAATTAAAATAAAATATAGGTGATTAATTGTTATTGTTATTTGATTATGATTACTCTTAATGAATATATATGGAGTTCTCAAATATGTTGTTATTTGAATAAGGTGTTTAAATTAATATAGAGATGGAACAACTGAAATGGCTCATCGATATGGGATTCAATGAACTTTATGAGATGAAGAGGTTTAAGGTAAAAGGTGATGTTTGCTACTAGTTATAAGGTCAACTTGATCCAAATGAGATAATATTGTACATAAGTGAGGATTAAGTGGAGGATATTATTGACAATAATGTTTCAGGGATTTAAGGGTTTCAAATGGGAGCAAACAAATGCACATAAAATTCAATAAGGCTAAGGTGATTAGGCTTTAAGAGAAATACAAATTCAATGACCACCAAATCATGATCAAATGTATACTTAATAAAGTAAAAGGTTTATAGGTAGGGGAAGTTTTTGGTGAAACTCCATTCTATACATATTAGGAATTTTATGTACTAAGGTCAGTTATGGTATCAATACACAATTGCTAGATATCATAGTCAATAATGATGACTACAAGTAGCTTGATTAGAGATATTCCATATTAAACCATCTTTGCAAGCATACTTGCAATTTTGACCAAGCAATAAAGGCTAAAAGTGATGTGCCTTATATGGATAGATGTATAAATATATTAATGGTGAGCATGAATATTTAAAAAATAATTCTTGTCAATTAATGTATAGACTTGTGCATGATGTGTAATTATTTATAATTAAATTATAATTTGTTTATAAATATTGTTGAGTAATTATGTCTTAATTGACCTTCCAATTGAGAGAAGATAGTAAGGAATATAGTTTAGGATGACGTTAATATCAATGAGGCCTTAGATGGTGACAAAGTCTATGAACAAGAGCTAAAGGTAATGTTTTTATTAGAAAATGTATAGTAACATTGTAATGAACTAATTTTAAATAAGTTAATTGATTATATATTATATTATCTTATACATGAAGAGTTAATTATAATAACGATCATACAAAGAAGTGTCGTATTGGTTGGGAATCAGTAAGGATAGTATGAAAGGCCTTATGTGAGGTAAGAAATGCAAAGATAATGAATAAGTTACCCATAGAGTTAGTATATTTGTTAAATATTTGGTTTTTATCTGAATAGTTTTTAGCATTTTAGTATAATGTCAAGAAAGAGAAGAAGTCCTGAGGCATAAGATGGTGTTGATGACAGAGATTAATTATGAACAGCCAGTGCCAAAGTTTGAAGAGATGCCAGTGATTGATCAAAGAAAATGAAGATTTCCTGATGCATGAAGAGATGTTGGTTAAAGAGAAAGATAAGGATAAGGATGTCCAAAAAGGTACAAATGCACTAATGCTAGATACATTTAATGAAACATTGATCTTGAAATATGAGGAGACACAGATAATGGACCAAAAAAAAAAAGGATGAACTCTTAAGATATCAAAAGATGACGAAGAAGTTCAAGAAAATGGTATATAAAAAAAGCCTTTGTTATATTTGGGTTTTTTAAAATTAAATTGGAATTTGTTTGGTTGAAATAAAAGAAACCGAAGATCTAAAAGTGAGGTTGGTGTTTCAACATAGAAAGAGTTGGTTTCTTATAAGAAGAAGTCAACATCTCATAAGAACATTCCAACTTTTGAATTAGTGTACATTAAGCTCCTTCGTAGAAAAACTAAACAAAATGAAGATAAACATGGATATTAGATGATGCAATAAAGAAATGGTTTTAGATGGTGATTTTTGCAAAACATAAAAACTTAACTCATTTCTTTCTTCAATGTTCTATGTAATATATGTTTCCAAAAGCTTAAGGACATTCATTGAACATAACTAAAGTAATAACATGTTCAGTCGTTCACAAAAAAAAATGGATGTAAACTAACACTAGTTTCAATAATTTATGAGATAAAAAAGTTTCAACAGTTTTCATTTTTCATTATGTTCAATTCTTCTCATTTTATTAGAGAATCAAATTTAAAATCATAATCCAACATGATCAATGAAACGAAATATAACATTTTATCTTTCCCAAAATCATTAAAGAAAAATAATTTTGGTCATAATCAAAATACACTATATTAATTGTTTTGATGTCAGTGTTGAATTTCAAATGAAGATAAAATAATAAGACTAAAAATATTCCATAATTGATAATTAGCAAAAAGTCAAACTTACATGCTTTCATCTTATTGACATATGAAAAGACTTTAATTTTAGAGAATTCCTTGAAGATCTATTATTTATTTACTATATAGCATTCTTATATTTAAAAAAGTTAGAACACATATGTACAAAAATTTACTTGATATCTTTCGATTGCCTCTAATTCAATATTCCAAATAGATATCACTCATAGGTGTAATCTTTCTAACTTTCAACAAAATTTTCATCCTAAGAAATAGTGAAACTTAGTCTACAATGACATGTATGGATATGTGGCACTCTATGTCCTTCAAATAGTCTAATAAAAAAATTGAACATGAATATAGTTGACTACATTTATGTATCCTATTTCAAAAATTTACATGAACAAAATTTGGTACACAAATATGTGCCATTTTGTATCTTTCACATAATCTATTCAAAATTATAATATGAACACGGTTAATCATAAATATGTAGTTAACTACATCTAGCAAATCCTTATATAAACTATTTGGTATATGGGCATGTGCCACTATATATCCATTATATAGTCCATCTAAAAAATCTAATGTGAACATTATTTTCCATATAGATATATGATTAACTATGTCCAATAAAGCCTTACATAAATGTAGTTTAGTACACAAGAATTTGTGATCCTCTATCCTTCATATGGTCCAGTCAAAAATTCTTATTATAAGCACGATGACACATATACATTTTTAACTATGTTTAATAAAACCTTAGATGGAGACAATTTGGTATATGGTTATATGCCATTATTTGTCCTTTATATTATCCTTTAAATAATATAAACATGATTTATTATATAGGCGTGTATTTAATAGTGTCTAAAAAACGTTTGATGAACACAATTTACTATAAAAATGTTTGCCAATTAGTATCTTTCATATAATCTTTTAAAAAATTTTAACATGAATACAATTGTCCACATAATATTTAGTTAATCTATTTAACAAAACTTATAACGGACAAAGTTTGAAACATAGACACTCACCAATCTATGTTCTCCATTGTTTGCTTTTTGATAAGTAATGGTGTTACTAATTTGTAGATGAATGATGTTTTTCTATCAATACACGTAGTATGGAAGGTATATAGTCATAGAATAGTGTGCATTCTGTTACTGTGTACAACTTATGGTCCGAGAGAAACCATAGAACCTTCAAAAATGTCACTATGGAAGTGGGGAATATAAATACTAAAGTGATCTTCCAAGTGATGGAGCAACTCAGCTCAAACACTGAGAGAAGGTAAATAAAGGTTACTGGCTTGTTTCTTGTTTCTTCTAATATTTATTTTGCAAGTATGCTAATTAGTTTGGGAAAGCAAATTTATCTCACTCATTGACAACCTATATCAATGTGAGCATATTTGCAAGGCATAGATTATCACTACAGATTCAAGAAAATGAAAGGAAACTCACACTCTTTGTCAGCAAGAAAGACATAAGATGCAATACTGGCTGAACCTATAAAAACTTTGAAGATTGTGCATGGTGTCCCAAACTACAAAGTCCACTTCTTTTGGCAATTTATCAATGGGGGAGGTCTAAATACCCGAACATGAAGGAGTAGTAGGAAGTCTTGATTAGTTTTATATTCCTTGAGACTCTTATATGGAAATAATTGTATTACTAGTAAGAGGGTCTTTGATATGCTAATTTTGGTTGCTACATATGGTTTAGGCATGTTATTATGTTTATATAGTTTGGAGGAATAGTTTTAGGGTTCCTCATGCTTTTTTGTAGTTCCCTTTTGGATAGGGTAAGAGATTGCCATCTTTGGAAATCTCTTGATGTACATAATTTTTATTTATTTATAAATTTACTGAATTACTAAAAAAAATAATGTGCATTGGTGCTTTATAATATTTATACTTTGTAATAGTATTCTCATATTTAAAGTGTAGGTATCACTTTTCTATAAAGGGTAACTTTTGTTTATAGTTGTGTTATTAGATGCACAGTGTCCTAGTATAATTTGTATTGAGATATGATATTCTTTGTATTCAATCATAGTACTCCCATTCTAAAATGTTGGCATTAGTTATCAGTAATGGATGATAATATTTTTTCTATAAACATATTAGTTATTAGTAATTAATGATGATATTTTTTTTATATAAACATAGCATTCAATGTATAAATTCTTAATATATTTTGTATTTAAATATGATATTATTTGTGCTTAGTTATGATATTCCCAATTTAAAGTGCAGATTTTATCCGTAACGAATGATTATACGAGTTTTTATACATAGGTGTGGTATTAGATATATAGGATTATAATATAATTTGTATTGAAGCATGAATTTTTTTATACTCAATCATGGTATCCAATTTTAACATGTATATATTACTTTTCTAAAATGAATAATAGTTTTTTAATATAGGCGTGATATTATATGCATAATGTTCTATTATAGTTTATATTAATGAATGGTATTCTTCATACTCAGTCATATTATTCCCAATTCAAAATGTAAATGTTAATTATCTGCAATAAATGGAATGAGTTTATGGTACAAAAGGCATGATATTGTGTATATATTGTCCTAGAATAGTTTGTATTAAGGTATGAAATTATTTGTACTCCATCATGGTATACTGACTTTGAAGTGTGTATGTTATTTATAACAAACATGATTTTTTTTAAGCTTGATATTATGTTTATAATATCCTATTATATTTTATATTGAATTATGATATTCTTTGTCCTAATTCATGGTATTCCCAGTTTAAACTATAACTAGTACAAATTTTAATGACTAAAGATATTTAATATACATAAGAATGATATTATAAATAATGTGTCTTGATATAGTCTGTATTAAAGAAAAATATTATTTTCACTCAATCATGACATTCTCATTTTAAAGAATAGGTCTTACTTATATGTAGTTAATGATGGAATAGGTTTTAATACGTAGGCAAGATATTTTATATTTGATGTCCAAGTATAGTTTGTATTGAAACATATTATTCTTTGTTTTCTGTCATAATATGACAATTTTAATGTGCATGTTGCATATTTTTATTGAATGATGATTTTTTTTTACATACCTATGATATAGTTGTATAGTATTTCCCTTTTTTTTTTTGAACTATTATATTCATTGTACTCATTCATAGTATTCTCATTTTAACTCTAACTGATACAAACTTTTAATGACTAATATTGTTTGTACGCAAGAATAATATTACATGTATTGTGTATTAGTATATTTTGTGTTGAGTTAAGATAGTTTTTATTACATAGTTGAGTTATTCGTTATACATCAAATATGTTTCTACTTAAGATTTACTCAAAGCAACAATACTTAATTGTGACAAAAGTTTCAAAATGCATATAAATCGAACCACAATATTCTTCTTATGACAATAATAAAGAAATGATATGGAAACATGCTTGCTTATTAAATAATACATAAAAAAAGCATGAAGTGCTTGTTTTCTTAAATTGAAAGTCAAATCCTGTTTGTACTATAATGTACGAGAATTTGAGCCTAAAATAAATGTGACTATTTGAAGCGCACCGTACGTTGAAGATACTAACGCAGTATCGTGAGGAAAAGGTTATGTGAGCCACAAAGGGCCAAGAAGTACGAATTAGGACAAAGTCACATGAACCACATGCAAGATAGCTCGAACTAAGACAGGATGCGACAGTTCCTCACTATTCATTGAATCTTGGTAAATTAGATGCACAGTGTCTTAGTATAACTTGCATTGAGATATGATATTCTTTGTATTCAATCATAGTACTCCCATTCTAAAATGTAGGCATTAGTTATCAGTAATGAATAATGATATTTTTTTATATAAACATATTAGTTATCAGCAATGAATGATGATATATTTTTATATAAACATAGTATTCAGTGTATAAATTCTTAATATATTTTGTATTTAAAATGATATTCTTTGTGCTTAGTTATGATATTCCCAATTTAAAGTGCAGATTTTATATGTAATGAATGATTATACGAGTTTTTATACATAGGTGTGGTATTAGATATATAGGATTATAATATAATTTGTATTGAAGCAAGAATTTTTTTGTACTTAATTGTGGTATCCAATTTTAACATGTGTATATTACTTTTCTATATTGAATAATAGTTTTTTTTTAATATAGGCGTGATATTATATGTATAATGTTCTAGTATAGTTTATATTAATGAATGGTATTCTTCATACTCAGTCATATCACTACAAAAGTTAAGACATTTAGTGACAATTTTTTGTGACCAACAATCGTCACAAATATGAGGTTTTTTTGTGACCGGATAATTGATTGACACTATTATTTAGATTAACTGTGATGATTTATTTTTTTGTCACTAATACAATAGTAATTATGACAATTTAGTATCTTTCACAATTAAGTTGTTACTATTAATATATTAATAGTGTCAATTTTTTTATCACTAAGTTTTGTCATTAAAAGCCTATACAATTTGGCGCTAAAATAATTTTGGTAGGAGTAAATTGTAATTGTGACAAAACAAATGTTAGTAACTAATATTTTCTATTTGTTGTGACCAAACATACTTTGGCCACTAATATTTTTTTCTTCTTTTTGTTACAAAATGGTTAATTATCACACAAAATTTTACTTGTTGTGACAAAAAATTTTGTTAATAAATATTTAATTAGTTAGTGTCTACTTCATATTGTCACAATAACCAAACTATAACTACAGTCACAACTATTCGTAATTTAATGACAATTGTTTTGTGACTAACTATTTTGTCATCACAAATACGATATTTTTTAGTGTCAAGACAATTAATTAACACCATTGTTTGGATTATCTGTGATGATTTATATTTTTGTCACTAATACAATGATAATTATGGCAATTTAGTATCTTTCATAGTTAAATTGTCACTATTAATATATTAAAAGTGTTAAATTTTATTTTATCACTAAGTTTTGTCAGTAAAAGCCTATAAAATTTGACGCCAAAATAATTTTGGCGGAAATTAATTGTAATTGTGATAAAACATATGTTGGTAACTAATATTTTCTATTTGTTGTAACACAACATAATTTTGTCACTAATATTTTTTCTTGTTGTGACAAAAAGGTTTATCGTCATATA